>CAIGRS010295795.1:0-16752 GCA_903798395.1 Fraxinus floribunda
AATTAGGTACATATTATTTCAACTAATACTGTTGTGGAATATCTTATGTTGCATCTTGTTATGTGCATCTAGTGCCTTTTGATTCGTCATACAGCCTGTCAGTGACAAAGTTCTTCTTGTTTTTCCTCAAGCATGCGGCAGTTACTGATTTGGATGCTTCCACCTCATTTTTTGGTGTTTATGATGGTCACGGGGGTAAGTTTTTCTACTTTTGCCCTAGTTATTTTGCATATTAAAATAAGGGTACATGCCCTATACATAGTGTGAAGATTTGGAATACGAGTTGGTGTTCCTTTGCACATACCTGTGAGTCAAAAGATATGAGTACGCAAAAGAAAGATGATGTGTTTATTGTAGTTGTTTACATACTATCTCCCTATTTGGGCTCCATTTGATCCAAAATGTATTTTTCTTTTTCCTCTTTTTAACCACACATTATCCAATAAAATAATATTATATGTAAATTCAAAACTTTTTCTGCCTTTTTTAATCACACACTCTTCAAAAAATCACTACTCCAAAATACATTTTCCCCAAAATAAATTAAAATGGAGCCCAAACAAGGGCTATAATCAATTCAAGATTATAATTAGCTTAAATGGAAATAATGATTTGCTCTAAATCAATTTTTTTACCCAATTCTTTGTTTTCTGGTTAGTCTTTGTCCTTATCAATATATTGAATTTCATAGGTAAGGTGGTTGCCAAATTCTGTGCTAAATATCTGCATCAACAAGTTCTCAAGCACGAAGCATATTTGTCTGGTGACATTGGCACTTCCATTCAGAAAGCTTTTTTCAGGTCATTTTCTAATCTCTGGCAGTTGTTAAGAGTTTCTGTTCAGTGTATGCATATGTTCTTTTATACGTTGAATTCAATATATTAGGTCTTCTGTGTATGGCACAATTATTTTCAACAGCTTTATCATGAGATACTTGCAACTTAATTTAAGAGCAGCAAACTTATACGGATCTAGGCAATTATTAGAATATTACAGTTAATTCTTGTCTTCTTACTTAGGAAGAACTGGTGAAGTAACTTACACAGATAGTTAGGGTCATCATCTTCATGTTTTGACATTAGTTTGATTCTTGAAGATCATTTGCACTAAATATTTATTAGAGATGCCCTAGAGTAGTGCAATCTAGGTGAACAACCCTAGAAGTATCTGCAAAAATTCAAATATAAGGTGACATGATGAAATCCAGAAACCGCTAAAATCATAACAAACAAGATACCACCTACAACAAGATCAGAGATTCCTATCTGAAAGACTACTGAAAAAATATTTTGGCAACACCTTCACAAAAGTTTGAAAGATAGGCACTTGACAAGTAAGCATTCATTTCCCTAAGAAGTTGTGTAGAACTCCCTTGGAAGTCTATGTAAATATGCGCATGGTTTTCATGCTTGCTCCTATAATAAAGCTGGTAATCCTAATGATTCAGATACCAAGAAGTGGTTCCACTGTACACTCATAGGCACAGCAGTTGTAGTACACTGTTCTTCAATTACCTCCTCATTTTCTCTGTTTGCGATTAGTTAGACATGCTATTACTAGGATGTTATCATTATGACTTAGTATGGCGATGGTATATTATTTATCTAAAAATTTAAAAAGACCTACTCTATTGAAAGGATGTTTCATTTGAATCAACGTGAGAGTTTAACTGCATTGCATTGCACTGCCAGAATTCATGTTCTATATTTTAAGAGGTTGACCTCCTTGCTTTTCTGGTGTACCCCATTTTTCTCCTCAACTATAGATACCTTTGAAAATGAAAAGGGGGTTGTTGTATCCTGTTTAAGGTAAAAAAAAAATTTAGACGAATCATTAACTTAGTTTCTAAATGGTATATTCTCACTGATATTACCGCTTATAGGATGTTAGCCGCACCATTAATGATATTCTTTCATATGCTTATTCATCATTTGATTGGATTTGGGTTCATGAAGCCCAAATAGTGGGTTTTGCCATTTTGGCTGCTATAAAGTTTCTCTATTCTAATTCTTACCAGGTTCTTGATATGAATCCTTAATATGAATTAGATTTCTGTAGCATGACACTATTTTCATACTATAAACTGATTGTTGTTTAAATTGAATATCTATTTTATAGTAATATTTGTTTTCTATTGACCATGTTGTGTACGGTTTAAACATTTTTCCTTTTAATGTAGGATGGATGAGATGATGCGTGGACAGAGAGGGTGGAGGGAGTTGGCCATCCTAGGAGATAAAATAAACAAGTTCACTGGCATGATAGAGGGCTTGATATGGTCTCCAAGAAGCGGAGACAGAAATGACCAAGTTGATGATTGGGCATTTGAGGAGGTGTTTACTTACATCAATAAAATACTTGTGCTATAATTCTTTTATTAACAGTGACTATGTTTGCATTGCGTGATTTCACTTCCATGAATCACGATCCTTTGAATTGGCAAATAGGGGCTTCATTGTCACTAGTCGAATTATTCAAGAAATTACACAGTTTATGATATTATATTTTAAATCCTTACTGTCCTTCACTACACGATGAGTAAGTTGATAAATAATTATTGCTGCTATGATTTTTGTTCCCTTCAAAATCATTATGGGTGTTGTTGACAGGGCCCACATTCTGATTTTTCTGGACCTACTTCTGGGAGCACAGCTTGCGTTGCAGTCATGAGGGGCAACCAACTTGTCGTAGCAAATGCTGGTGATTCTCGGTGTGTAATTTCTAGAAGTGGTCAGGTATTCTGTAGCATGACAAGATTCTTTTATTGTTTTCTTGTGCAGATGGTTTAGGGGAAGTACATATGTACCTAAATGGAAGTTTTGATGTAGCCAAACTTCTGTTTCTTGTCATTTGGTATTTGAAAATAGTAAATTACAACATATATATTCTTGTATGGTGAACTTTCCTTGTTCATTAATTGTACTGATACCAACTATTTGTGAATATTTGTTTATGGTTCTCATTCAGGCATACAACCTTTCGACAGACCACAAGCCTGATCTTGAGGTTGAGAGAAAAAGAATTTTAGAAGCTGGTGGTTTTATCCATGCAGGACGTGTTAATGGCAGTCTCAATCTTGCAAGAGCTATTGGTACTGCACCAGCTTGCCTGTTCACTGGTTTTTATAAAAAAAAATTAAGAATTTGTTGGTCTTATCCTGCTTCAAATCTCAATTGACCCTTTATAACTTGATTCATGGCTCAAATTAACTGGATACTAATAGAGGCCATAAGCTGGTGGATCTGTTATCTGAATAAAAGTGGACATATTTAGTGCTTAACTCAGGAAGTGGCTCAATCTGGCACGAGAAAATGTAGTTTTTTGATTGATCATTTTTTTTATTTGATGCAGGTGACATGGAATTCAAGCAGAACAAGTTTTTGCCTGCTGAAAAGCAAATTGTTACTGCCAATCCTGAAGTAAATATTGTATGTATCTATCTTCTATGTATTTCTTATATGATTTGATTGGCATTTCCTATAGAGCTCTCTGTGTTTTTAAATGAAGTGGTGTTTATACTCTGCATTTTGCTTTGTCACCTGTTCTAACGTAGCTGCGAAACAGTTTAGTAGAGAAATTGGCATTTGAATTGGCGATGTTTATATAAGATATATTGTTTTGGTAAAGTCTTTCACATTATTTATTATTTAATATATCATATAATCTCTGAAATATAAGATTATATTAGGATAATATACATAGCTAAAATGATAAGAACCATGTCATCTTTTTATTACCTTTGTAAGAGCCTGTTTGAGCCCCAATTTTTTTTTTTTGTTAAGAATGTATTTTGGAATAGTAGATTGATGGAGAATGTGTGAATAAAAAATAAGGAAAAGTTTTGAGTTTGCGTGTAATATTATTTTATTGAAGAATGTTTGGTTGGAAAGAAGAGAGAAAAATGTATTTGGAAATAATGTGGATCAAACAAGGGGGCTAAAATTGTATTTAACGGACATTATAATTTTGGGAAATTTCAAAATGAAATAGTTATAGATTAATCTAATCACGATATTTGGTCACAGGATGATTTAATCAGAGGAATGTGGATATGTTCTCTGCTGCTGGCTTTTAATAACGTTATTATTTTTGTCAATTTTGACAGGTAGAACTTTGCGATGATGATGAGTTCATTGTGCTTGCCTGTGATGGAATCTGGTGTGCATTCCAAACTCTTTTTTTTTGTTCCAATATATATTAGATTGTAAAATTTGTTTTTGATAAAGCCAAATATGATTTATTGCTTGGGCTCAAACTCAAGTTGGGACCTTGTATAGAACTTATTTTTCCCTGAAATTATTACATTGTTTTTCTAGTCTTAATATACTTCTTTATTATTGCCAGATTTTTAGCTTGCCTTTGGATTATAAGATATCTAGGGCAATTTAATTTCAGTCCACAATCCAGGGTAAATTATGGGTAGCATGTTAAATCAAAGATATTCGAGTCTTTTTACAACTTAATCAATTTACTCATAACATATTAAACCATGTTGAAAGAAACTTTATCCTAGGGGTATCCTTCCCATATGACGAAAAATTGGTAGGTGTATTATATAGGCCGATGAAATGACTAGTTGAATGTAGCCAATGTGGTTTGATTTTTTCTGTCGAATTATTCTGTACTCTCCTCTCTATACAGTTCCAGTACTCAGGTCTCTCTCTAAAACATTTCTGTATTATTAAAATCTGAGGCTGAGTCTACTTCAATCTCCCCAATCAGTAGAAAGCCTAGGTGAATCCTGTTGGTTAAGCTTGGACCAGAAATGAGAAATTTGCATTGACATGTCTTTCACCCTCGTGTAGAATAGCTGATTACTGACATTAATAACCCTCTTTTCCCTTCACACGGTAACTCTTAACATGTGGTGCATCCTTTAATGGATAAGTGCCCATAGACGGATAGAGTTATTTTTTTGCTGATTTTTATGATTTTTCCATCAAGTTTATGCATCTGAAAATAATGGATTTTGAAAGAGAGAGTACTCATGGATTTTCCTATCTTATTAGTTCACTTTCACATTTATGCATTCTAACTACACTGCAGGATGTTGGAGATTTTGATATTTTAAGATTTTATTTCATCTTCCATTTTTGGTACTTGCTTTTGACCACTGTAGTATGTATTACAACCTATTTTACTTGTGGGTGTCTATATCGTTGCATCCCTGACTTACATGCGTATTCGCGGATTTCTGAATCTCTGTCATGCTTTTCATTGATTACTTTCCAAATCTGTATCATGCTTTTCATTAATTACTTCCTGTTTCTTTTATTATAATATGTGTGATACAGACAGGGATTCTAGGTAAAATACTTGGTAGAGATACAAGACTTCATATAACTGACAAATCAAGTTCCTTTTTCCAAATGGTTCCCAGGGATTGCATGTCAAGTCAGCAGCTAGTAGATTTTATTCAGGAGCAGCTGAAATCTGTAAGTCCTTAGTTACCACTTCTGTTGATCATTATTGAAACTTAAATGTGAAAATGTGCTTGGGTATTTCTGAAGAGAAAAAATTGTATTTTCTTATTTTAATTTATGTACAATACACGTCCTTACTTATAGTACAAGAGGGGAGAGCATAAAAGGAAAAGAAAAATTTCCTACCATATCTAAAGATTACAATAATCAAAGAATATTCTAAGGAAATTAACAATAATTTCCAATCTTGGTCAATTATCTCGATTCAGCAATTTCATATTTGTACCAAATTCAGAATGATATGGTGGACTTTATCATAGTGAAACTGGCTTCTGAGAAGCTTGATTTTAGTTAACCCTCTCAGATTATGTAGAGGTTTATGATTCACAAAACTATTCAATTAGAATCACACTTCACTCTTAAATAGGGAAGCCTGCTTTTTCGAACTTCCTCAGTTGATTATCAAGTTTGTCATATATAAACATGCTTATGCAGGAAACTAAGCTTTCCAAGGTCTGTGAAAAAGTACTCGACCGGTGTCTGGCACCATCTACTGCAGGAGGCGTGGGTTGTGACAACATGACCATGATCTTGGTGCAATTCTCAAAATCCAACCCTTCTGGTGCATCTGCACATGATAAGTCCTCTGCTCCTCATGAAGTGCCTGTCGAGTCAAAACCAGCAGAAACTGAATCATAATAACTGCAGATCATACTTTTTGGAACACTGCAACCTGTAATTGTATATGGCCTTCTCTTTTTACTGAGAAGTAACATAGGACTTTCTGTTATCTCTCTTCCTGGGAAGAATGTGTATAGATGAGATGATTCCATTACAGGTTCTCATCTGGTTTCTGTTCATATACTCTATACTATTACGTGTTTCAATAGTTTTTGTTTGGAACATGATTAATTAACTGGATCAGATCGGCCGGTTCAATCTGAAACCCGGTGAACTGGATCCTTGTCTGGTCCCTTAGCATAATTGGACCAAAGCGCTATTGAACTGCCGTTGATCCTCTTGAACCGGCCGGGCTTTACTCAAACCCCGGTAAACAGGTTGGTTTCTTCACAAATTTTCTATAGATTTTTTTTTTTTTTAAATATATATATATATTGCCTTCTCAAAATTCACAAAATGTTGAAAATGAGGAGTTCAGGTTTGCAAGAGTCACGCCTTTCCACTAGGATACCCCATTATTTGATATAATTGTTTCCAAACATATATATTTAATATTATCTTTTAGATTATATTTTTTCAAAAATACTATTTTTTCTTATATATGAACATTAAAATTTGAAAGATAAATATAAATAAAGTCCAAGTAATATGAAATTTTAATTTAGAATCAACTTTAACTTAAAAACTTAGTTATGTATATTTCTTTTTCAAAAAATAAAAAATATAGTTTTACATTATGAACTTGTCTTGCAGTGACTCGTCGTCGGTTAAATCAATAACCCACTAATCCTTTCCTATAGCTGGGTCATTGATTGGGGCGGAGTCTTATAACTATAATTTAGAATGTCATGTTTGGTAAATTGAATATGATTGAACACGACGTTTCAAAATTTTTGCCAATGGCTCATTTTGTTAATCCTGCAAGTTTTGTTCTAGTAAAAATCAAGATTTACGACTTTGATTAGACTTTTCGGGTTCTACACTTGTGATAATTTATCCTAGTTGTCGTAATTTCAACTGAATTTTTATTTAGACATGTATTATTATAAGGTTACTTGTGATATTTGAAAATATATGTACATCAATTTGAAACAAATAAAACAGGTTAATAATGTAAAAGTAACATCTCATTAACAAAAATGACAAATATGTCAATTTGACATTTTGTGAACAAGATGCATGTTGTGACAATATGTTGACATCAACATACTGATTTGCTGAACTATTCTTCCAATGTCCTGTGTAGATGTAATTGACCTGATCAACATTTCCTTTATTTCCTTCAAAATTATTGATACAAAATTGACTGAAGTTCATAAATGAGGAAAGTTGCTTTCTGAATCAAGAGTCCATCAATAACTAATTATGAGAAATTGTCACATTGAAAATTACTAAAAATGACGTTTCTTATTTAAAAGAGATTTTTCTTCTTATTTTATTGCCAAGAACATGACAAATTCTTAAATATAAGAGCTAATCAACCTTGCTGAACTAATCCACAGGACCCCAACTGGAATATCCTTGTGTATTTAATCCGTAGTATGCATATTGTGTCATGGAGTTTCATCTTAAAAAAGTCAATTTATGTTTGTTTAAGCACTAATCTTGAAATGCGACCTCTGATTTGAACTTTAAACATGTCAACTTGTCTGTTTGAGTTTCTTTTTTCAAAGATTTGGGTTCATATTGAGTCTTGAAATGGGTCAACCTTTTTAAGAGGAGTCGTGCAAGCCTTTATATACATGTGTGTGTAATGTTTTCAAAATCAAATAATGTCCCTTAACACAGCACTCACTGCTAAAATGGTGATGGCAATAAATTTTTGTTCAATCCTGTCCCTAACTATTTGCAACTTCTTTATCCTTTTCCCTCAATCAATATTTTCACAAAATGCCTCAATACTGGGGACTGAATCAGATAAAATTGCACTTGCTGAATTCAAGTCTCAATTGAATCGAGAATCCCCTGGAATCCTGGATTCTTGGAATGAAACTGTTCATTTCTGCAAATGGCCTGGGATTACATGTGCCCATAAATCCCAAAGAATCATTAAGCTGGATCTTGAAAAGAAGAATTTGATTGGGAAAATGTCATCTCATTTGGGAAATCTTTCTTTTCTTCAGACTCTTAATCTTGCAGAAAATTTCTTCCATGGCAGAGTTCCTTCAGAACTTGGTAGACTATTTAGGCTTCAAAACCTGAATTTGAGTTTCAATTTCTTGGAAGGAGAAATTCCAGGGAATTTGTTGAACTGTTCCAATTTGGAAATTCTCGTTCTTGAAAACAACAATTTCACAGGTCAAATTCCTGTTGGCATCGGATCACTTTCCAGGCTTGAAAAATTGTATCTTGGACGCAACAATTTTACAGGAAAACTGCCAAATTCTTTAGGAAATATTACAGATTTGCAAGAGATTGATTTAACTTATAACAATCTTGAGGGAGAGGTTCCTGATGAAATTTCTCAGTTAAAAAATCTGACACTTTTTGCTGTTGGAGCAAATATGTTTAGTGGTCCTTTTCCTCTTCCTCTCTACAACCTGTCATCACTCAAGTCTATTGTTGTTACTTTAAATAACTTCCATGGAGATCTGAGGATCGACATAGGGCTCGTATTCCCCAATCTTCAAGCAATGATCTTGGGAGGAAATGCATTTACTGGGGAAATCCCAGTTTCCTTGTCAAACATTTCAAATCTTCAAGATCTTGATCTTGCTCGAAATGCCTTCACTGGAAACATTCCATTTAGTTTTGGAAACTTGCACAATCTGTTACGTCTTCAAGTTTTCTCAAATAATCTGGGAAGTGGATCAAAAGATGATTTAAGATTTCTTGCATCGTTGGCTAACTGCAGCCAGCTAACTCGTCTGGATATCAGCAACAACCAATTTGGAGGACAATTGACAAGTTCATTAGCCAATTTATCATCGCAATTGAGTTGGCTAAACATTCACAAGAACATTATTAGCGGAATCATCCCAGAAGAGATATCAATTCTTGTCAGCCTGTCTACACTTGCAACGGGGCAAAACTTCTTGACAGGTAATATTCCAGCTTCAATTGGAAGGCTTCGAAACCTGAGATCCCTATACTTGCGTGCCAACAATTTTTCAGGGGAGATCCCATCTTCTCTTGGAAATCTGACTCAATTACTATATCTTCGTTTAGAAAACAACGGATTTGAAGGAGGCATTCCATCAAGTTTAGGAAACTTTCAGAATCTCCAAGAAATAGACTTGTCTGGTAATAATATAAATGGAACCATACCTTCTGAAGTTCTCAGTCAACCCACTCTTTCAAGAACCCTCAATTTGTCTCACAATTCTTTAACTGGTCCATTACCACGGGAAGTTGGACAATTAACATTTCTTATTGCACTTGATGTATCTCATAACAGTTTGTCTGGAGAAATTCCAAGCAATCTTGGGCTATGTTTGGCCTTGGAAACACTTTATATGCAAGGAAATTTCTTCCAAGGATCCATTCCATACCTCGGGAAGTTGATGGGACTTCTTTATTTAGATCTATCAAAGAATAACCTCGAGGGTAAAATTCCATCATTTATGGAGAATTTTTCTTCTTTACTGTATTTGAATATTTCATTTAACGAGCTCGAAGGTGAAGTACCTATACTAGGTGTGTTTAAAAATGCAAGTGCAGTAGAACTTTATGGAAACAATGGACTCTGCGGAGGGATTCAAGAATTTCGTTTGCATACCTGCTTGATGGAAAAATCAAGATCCTCGAAAAAACGAATTGGTCTCAAATGGATCATGGTGATTATCATTATCCCTTTGTGTTTAGCTTTAATACTGCTTCTCGTTTTACTTCGCTCGAAAAAATCAAGAACAGAACTCAGTTCAAGGCCTTCATTCGGCCACATCTATCCGAAGTTAACATACAAGGAGCTGTGGAATGCAACCGATGGATTCTCCTCGGAGAATATGATTGGTTCAGGCAGTTCGGGTACTGTATACAAAGGAATTCTCGGACCTAGTGAAATAGCCATTGCAGTTAAGGTTCTTAATCTTCAACAAAGAGGGGCTTTAAAAAGCTTTTTAGCCGAATGCAAAGCCTTGAGGAACATCCGACACAGGAACCTCGTAAGTGTCCTAACTGTGTGCTCAAGTACCGATTTTAAGGGCAATAATTTCAAAGCCATTGTATACCAACTTATGCCAAATGGTAGCTTGGAAAAATGGATACATCCAGAAGATGGAGAAAGAGGAAAATGTTTAGATATTCTTCAAAGAATGAATATTGCAATCGATGTTGCTTCTGCATTGCAGTATCTTCATCATCTGTCTCAGATTCCTGTGGTTCATTGTGATCTCAAGCCTAATAACGTGCTTCTGGATGAAGCTCTTTCTGCATATGTTAGTGATTTTGGTTTGGCAAAACTCCTTTTGAAGTCGAATGAGGAAGTTAATTTGGTTAGCTCAGTTGTCATCAAAGGAACCATAGGATATGCAGCTCCAGGTACGCTACGCTACATTTGTACAGCATAAATTTTGAAAAGGCTGCTGTTGTCGCAGATAAAGCTAATCCCTTGTTATGGAGGAATAACAAATCGAAAGAAATCGGACACAGACAGTAAACATATAGATTTATAGTGCTTCAAGTGTCATTAGAGACTATAGTTTCTTCCATCTCATGCTGCAAAACCTTTTGTCTACTGCAACGAGATCGATATAATTGGTCTTTAATGTTGTGAAATAATTTTTTTTTTTTTTTTTTGGTGGGAGGATTGGATAGCACAATATTAACTATTACGAAAAGAAAAATTAGCTAAAATCGTACTCATTATATTGTCCAATCTTGTATAGTATTACATACCAAATTAACATACACATATATTTGTTAATCGTTTTAAAATTAGCAGAGTACTCCATGGGAGGTCAGTCATCAACCGAAGGAGATGTGTACAGCTATGGAATTCTCTTGTTGGAGCTTTTCACTGGACGAAGCCCTACTGATAGACAATTTATAGACGATTTTAATCTTCACAATTTTGTGAAACTATCACTACCAGATCAGGTAATGAAGATTGTTGATCCATCAAGCTTGCATGAGAACTGTGCACAAAATTGTCAAAACTGGACTGTGGGTTGGGTAGAAGGATTACTAACAAGAGAACAAACTGACTGTTTGGTATCCCTTTTCTACATCGGACTGGCCTGTTCAGAAGAACATCCAGGAAACCGATTGAACATGATGCAGGTTTTGGAGGGATTGCTTTCTATTAGAGAAAAGTTTCAACAACCCTGATACAAGCCACTGGCAAAGTTTCTGATACATTTTTGTCCTTCTACTAGATATGAGTGTATTCTCAGTGAAACCCAACCCTGGTGTATTAGACAAGTGAGGTTCTGTGCAAATTTTCAAGTAAAAGAGTGTGTTGTCAATTTATTCTGTGTGATCATTCATGTCTATTATGTTTTCAAAATCAAAGTGGAGGGAAACAATGGTTAAAGACCCGTTTTTGTGTTTCGGTTTTCAGTTTTGTGTTCATTTTAAGTTTTTTGCTTAAATGGTCTGTTTTAAAATTACAAAAAATGCGTTGGTTCATCAATTTAAAAAATTATTTCACAAAACAGAAAACTATAAAACATATTCAGTTTAAAATTCTGAAAAATTATTTTATAACATTTTATTTCATGAAATTCGAATATTTAGTAAAAATAGAATAGTTGAATATTAATATATCATCCAGTAATATATAAATTTTAAAGTTGGTAATTGCACATTAGTTTATCTCGTTGCAAAAGTAGAAAAAAAAAAAAAAAATTGGGTCCAAAATACAGGAAGTAAAAATAAAAATTAACGAAATGGACTAAGAATATTTTTATTCGTGTTCATATAAATATTTTTTTTTAGAATTTTTAAGTAAATAATCAGTAAGAGTTTGAACTATTTTTATTTTTTATTTTTCTAGAAATATTTATAATTACATTTTTTTTTCATAATTTTTATTTTTTTAATCCATAGAATTGTATTATTATTTTTTTTAGAATTTTATGCTTTTAAAAAAAATTCAGATTTTTGATCTTATTTTTTCATAATTTTAATTTATTTAATTTTTCAGAATTTATAAATTCTATTTTTTGAGTGTATTTTTCTTGAATTTTATTTTTTTTAAATTTTTATTTGTTAGAATTTTATATTTTCATTTTTAAAATTTTATTTAAGCACTCGTTTTCTATATTTTGAATGTTTTAAATTTTTTTATTGAAAACTCTCAAAACTTCAAAAATGCATTTTGAATTTTATGTCATACGCTCATCCTTGTTTTTAAAAATGCATTTTCAAAAATAACAAATCAAACATGTTTTCAGTATTTTGTTAAGTTGAAAACTGAAAACAACAAACCAAACACTCCCTAAAGTTTACCGGCAATTGATCCTAGAAAATATAGCCCATTTGCAATTCACATACCTTTTAACGTCTCCTTGCGTAATACTAAGACTGACTTGGATTCCATCTTAATTAAAACGTTAACTTTATTAAGAGGAGTAATTTAATATTCAATCAATATGGGATTTCACTCTTAACATGTCCTCACAATATGGTAGCTCGTTAGAAAGAGTAAAAATTATATTGTTAAATATTTTTTTTCCAATTCGTCCCGTCACATGCACGTGGGATTCATTTTTTTTCAACCAGTTTCGTTAAATGGCCTCTCATTATTGTCGCCTGATACTAATTTCCAAGTTGTATATGATACTGATTGTTCAACTCAATTGCATGAAGAACTGTGTGTTTGAGCCACATTATTTTGGAAGAATATATTCTGTAATAGTAGATTGATAGAGAATGTATAGTTGAAAAAGAATGAAAAGTTATTGATGTGATGAAAAATATTATTTTGTTGAATAATGTGTAGTTTAAAATGAGTAAAAGAATGAAAATGAAAATTTTAATGTGTACCAAATAGAGGCTTATGACAAAATGTTTTAAACAATCTTCCAGTTTACTTGAAAACTTTTTACATATTGTTTAAATACTTGTTCACAGATTTGGACATAGTGGTGGCAACGAGCCGAGCCGGAAAAAAAAAGTTCGAGCCGAGCCCGGCCAAAAAAATTGAGGCTCAGCCCGAGCTTTTGGCTCGAGCCTTTGCGGGCCGAGCCGGCTTGATTTTTTGAATTTTTTTAAATAAAAATCTTAAAGCTGCTTGCGCAAGGCAGCTTTCCAAAGCTGCCCAAAATTTTAATTTTTTTTTAATAGCCCGGCTCGCGGGTCGCGAGCCGGACCGAGCTTGGGCCGATGCCCCAAAATGGGGCTCGGCCAGGGCTTTGGCTCGGTGTAACCAAGCCCGAGCCGGCCCGACTCGGACTTTTTACGGACCGAGCCCGAGCCCGAGTCGTCCGAACCGACGAGCTTTTTTGCCACCACTATTTGGACATGCAACAACTGAAAGTAAAAAACTGAACAGTGAACACAGAACACTAGATATATGTTGAGAATTGAAATTCCGTGTCCACAAGATTTTTGTTTAGAGAAAAATAGAGGACAAGTAAAATATAAAATGACAAAAAATTTACGAATTATCCATTAAATATTACACTATATTAAAAACTTGTAAAATCATATAGTATTTCAATAACCAAAACACGCAAAGTGTCGTAGAAAAAACACTAACTTTTATTCAAATGCATATTAATCCCCAAACTTCCATTCCTCGGCCAATTGATCATTCTTTCTTTTTCAATTACTTAGAAACAAGTTCAAAACTGAAACAAGGTAAAATTAACCTAAGTTAAGTAAAATTCAATACCAAAAGACACGAAAGCTTAGTACTAAATGCACGTATCACTCATATTCCAAAGGATAAAATATACAAGCTAGATGAGGCAAGTGACAACTGAATATCTATTGGCTATAGTACTATGTCAAAGGCTATAGACTGTACAGTTTGAAAACCAACAAGATCATCATTGGCCGAGATGTGATATTCGAAGAAAATGCTAAATGGAAATGAGAGCAAGGCAAAAAGGAAGAGTAATATGTTCCAATGACTATTTCGTAGTAGAATGCAACTCAAGAATATCAAAGTAATTATGGAAGCTCTTCGCCGCCACCACCACCACCATCTCCAAGTTCAAGTTCATAATCACCAAGTTCAACTCCAGTGAGATTAAGAAATTTGAATGACATTTATACAACGTTTAATTTTTGCATTGTGCAGCCTGAGAATTTTGAAAAAGGGGTTAAGGAAGAGGCTTGGAATAAGGCTATGGAAAAAGAAATTGATGTGATTGAAAATAAGAACTCATGGGAGCTTGTTGATAGGCCTAAAGACAGAAATTATTGGCGTAAAGTGGATTAAAAAGGTGAAATACAACTCAGATGCTTCTGTGCAAAGAAACAAAGCAAGGTTGATTGCAAAAAAGCTATTCACAATAGCATGGTATTGATTATCAAGAAACATTAGCATTGGTAGCTCATCTTGATACCATGAGAGCTTTATTTCTTTGGTTGCTCAGAAAGGCTGGTTGTTGTACCAACTTGATGAGAAGTTAGATTTTCTAAATAGAGAGTTGAAAGAAGAGGTTTATGATGAGCAAACACAAGGGCTTGTCATTCAGGGCCATGGAGAAAATGAGTACAAGCTAAAGAAATCAGTCTGTGGGTTGAAACACGCACATAGAGCTTGGTATAGTGAGATTTACAGCTACTTTGAAGGAAAACGGATTTGAAAAAACAAGAGTGAGCCTACGTTTTACATAAAAAGACAAGGTATGGGCGATATTCTTATTGTGGCACTTTATGTTGATGATTTGGTGCTGACGGGAAGCAATACTAAAATGATTGAAATTTTTAAAAAAGAAATGATGATGAAATATGAAATGAATGTACTTGGCGAAGCTATATCATTTTTTAGGAATTGAAATTTATCAAGTTGAAGAAGGGATATTTATTTTACATAAGAGATATGCTGAAAAAATTCTGAATGTTTGGTTGTAAAGTAGTAGTTACACCTTTTGTTGTCAACGAAAAACTCATGAAAGAGGATTGACGAAGAAAGGTGGATGCTATTTTATACAGAAGTCCTATTGGAAACTAGCTTTATCTCATGGCTATAAGACTTGACATTATGTTTGCAACAAGCACTCTTTCAAAAATTTATGCGTTCTCCACGTGACATTCATTTTTCAGCTACAAAAAGAGTCCTCGTATACATTCAAGGTACCATGAGTTATGGAATTCAATCTTTCAAAAGTTCTCCACTGAAGCTACTTGGTTTCAATGATAATGATTGGGGAGGTTGTGTAGATGATATGAAAAACACCTTTGATTATGCATTTTCTATTTGATTAGGTGTGTTTTCTTGGTTATTGAAGAAGCAACAATTAGTTGCTCAATTATCAGCAAAAGCTTAATGTGTTTCAGCTACACTTGCCAGATCTCAAGCATTTTTGCTGAGAAGAACTTTTGAAGATATTGGTGAAAACATGAGGCCACAGAAAATATTAAATCAACCATAGCAATGGCAAAGAATCATAGAACCAAACATATTGCAATCAAGTATCTCTTTACTGAGATGCAATTAAAGAAGAAGAAGTGAAGTTGATATTCTGCAGGTGTAGAGCAAGTAGTTAATATCTTCACTAAAGCATTGACAAATGTTGAAATTGGTTTGTCACTTTGGCTGTCACATTTTTCTTGTACTCAAATGGTTGCTGAATTTTGTATCTAAAGTCATGTGATTTAAGTACAAATAGTTGGTATTTTAACTTTTGTAAGTTATCTAAGTATGGTCTTATATTTTGTTGACAACTTGATAGATTGGAGTAGGTAGAAAGTTGTTGACAATCATGTGTTTTGTAAGGTTATATATTCAGCAAGAAACGTAGCATGTGTGTGGTTTTTTTTCTCCAATTTTCACTTTTAAAAACATAGTGTTTACAAAATCCAGTAAGTTTGCACAAAACCTGTAAGGAACTTCCAAATACATTAAGCATTGCAAAATCGGTAAGAACTTCCATCCGGTAAGTATTAAGCAAAACCGGTAAGAACTTAAAAATTCGGTAAGCAGTAGTAGCCGGTTAGAACCATTCTTTCATTCTCTTTGTATCTCTACAAATACTTTCATGGTATCAAAGACGCATTGATCTTAGAAAGGGGACCATAAGAAGGGAAGAAGAAGAACAGGAACAGCAGACAAAAGAAACCATCATCAAAGTTATATTCAGTTGATAGGAAAGAAGATGGCTTCAATTAGTTTTTCAAAACCATTGCCCTCTACCTTCATTAGAGAAAACTACAACTTCTAGACTGCTAAGATGAAGGCTCACCTCAAAGCCTATGATTTGTAAGACATAACTGATACTGGAGTTGAGCCTCCTCCTTTAAGAGCAAATCCAACCGTGGCTCAGATTAAGCAGCATAGTGAAGATGTAACAAAAAAGTTCAAAACACTCTCTTGCATTCAGTCTTCAGTTTCAGATGCTATCTTGACAAGAATCAAGACTTGTGAGACTGCAAATGAGGCCTGGGATATTCTAAAAGAAAAGTATCAAGGCAATGAAAGAACAAGGCAGATACAAGTACTCAACCTTAGAAGAGAGTTTGAGACTTTGAAGATGAAAGACACTAAGGCTGTGAAGGATTTTTCAGATAGGATGATGAAGATTGTAAATCAAAT
>CAIGRS010295807.1:0-16430 GCA_903798395.1 Fraxinus floribunda
GGGGTTTAATTGATTTTTGTTGTTGGCTATGGAAGATCTGGTGGTGTTTTTGGCGGATTTGGCGGCGATTTGTTGTTATTGAGTGTTTTGAGATAGTGGTTTTTGTTGATGTTGGAGTGGTAGAGGCGGCCGTGGTGTTGGTGTTGGCGACGGAGACGACGGTGGTGTTGTGTTGATGTGGTCACAAATTATTTGTTGATTGTGACTTTATAAATTGGTTGGTATGTGACCAATAAATATTGTGTGACCTACAAATTTATTAATTTGTGACCAATAAAAGTAATCTGTAACCTACAATTTGATGTTTTGTGGCCATAAAATAAGTTGTGTGACTTATAAATTTTGTGATTTGTGTCCAATAAACAAAATTGTGACTTTTAAAAAATTTAATTTATGACCGATAACGAACTCTGACATACAAGATTTTGAATTGTAACCAAATTGCATAGATCTGTGATCGAAACGGTCATCAGAATAGTCGTCGAAAATGTTGCCGGAAATCAATTGTGACCGGAACGGTAACCGGAATAGTTCCCGGAACGATGGAGGTGGTGGAGGTGGGGTTGGGTAATTATGTTATATTAATATTAAATATGTAATAATAAATTGATTTAATAATTTATTATTTCATAAATAAAAATTTAAAAAAACTGATTTTTGAAATTTGAAACTTGTTTTTGTATTTTTGAAATGGTGTAAAGTAAAAACCTTAAATATGTATTGTTCAGATTTTTGAAATTTGAAAATTGTTTTTGTATTTTTGAAATAGTGTAAAGTAAAAACTTTAGATATGTATTGTTCCCAAAATAAAAACTTATAAAAAGGATAAATTCAATTTTTTGTCAGGTACCCACGATTCCAATCCAAGAACTAAGAATCAACCCGGCCTTACTTGTTTTTCAGTTCCTAATTTTTATTTTTTTTTTAGAACCAGATCGAAATCTCCAGTTTCAATTTGAAAGGTTCAATTTCGGTTAAAGTGTCCACTCCTACAGCTTGCATTGGAGAGGTTTTTTTTTATAATATCATTTATTTTTACCTATATAGCATAAACAATCAACGATTACATTGAAGATGCTCTAATACTTAATGAATTACTATGCCTCTCATCAGTAATCTCACAAAATATTTAGCCATTCTAGTGTATTGGACATATTTAGTAAATATATTTAATACACAATGCAAACAATATACTATGTGAGGTTTTTAAACATTTTTTTCTTATTACTATGTCCAGAATTATATAGTTACTTTACTAAATAAGCCATAAAAGCCTAGGATGAAAAAAAACCTAAAAATGAATAAATTATTTTTTCAATGCATAAATATTTCTGTTTTTTTTTCTTCCTTTTCTTTGCTCATACTTGGCATCATATAATGAGAGGCTTGAATAATATTAAAAATAAGGAAAACCATGCACTTTGTTCTGAGAAATTATTAAAGATTATTTGTGCATGTGAATATATTCAAAGTTATAATACGAATGTTTTGCTCTACATAATTTCTTTAATTTTCCTTGGGAAACATCCTATCAGCAAATCAATAACTATGTTGGGCTTCAACATGTTTTTTTAAGTTGGGCTCATATTGGGTAGCTTTACTCAATTAAGCCCAATTCATTAAGCTCAATTAAGTCTAGGCTCGTCCATTCAACTCACCTTTTGGTGGGAGAGCCAAGCTAGTTCGCAAGCTACTCTATGGTTCGTCTAATTTTTTCAAAAATTGAAATGAAATATTGTTATTGTTAAACGTAATCTAAAAAGATTTAAAATAATCAATTTGCAAAATTTTTTTGGATATATAATTTTGAATTCATAAAATCCTCCTTCTTTGGGACTTAGGACCGACTATGTAATAAGAACCATGCTATGAACACATAACTTTGATCCATAATGGTTCACATAACACTCACATGATTTTGGTGGGGTCCATCCCATGTGAGCGTTATGTGAACCACATTATGGATAAAAGCTACAAAAATGTTATTCATCCCAAGCATTGTTCTAAAAGTTATGTACCACTAGACTTATCCATGTAATAATTTGTCTGAGTTAAAATTGTACAGGAGTTTTATTTCATGTAAAAATTTATTTACTTTTTTTTTTTTACAAAAATTAATGGTAACATAATGTAATTAATTTAAAACTTGCATATTGTGTTACAGGATATATATCCCGATCTTGGGCTACTTCTCTTAATAAGGTTGACATTTTTAAGATAGAACCCCAAATCTTAACATGGTATCAGAGCACATTATTCTTTATCGGACTCTAATTTAATGTTTTCTTCTTCATCTGTAAACAAAAAAAAAAAATTGAAACAAAAAAAAGGTAATGGAGCATAGCATATTTAAATAATTATTCATTGGTCAAAAGAAATGAGTCGTGTGCAGCGTGCCTATGCGGGAAAAATTGGGCTCCAAGGGGAAAGTGCGCCTAGGCGTGCNTTATTCATTGGCCAAAAGAAATGAGTCGTGTGCAGCGTGCCTATGCGGGAAAAATTGGGCTCCAAGGGGAAAGTGCGCCTAGGCGTGCTTTGTCGTGCTTAGTTGCGCATTAAGCGGTCAATGTTGTCAATGACCGCTTAATTACCGTTTAGCCTCAAAGCGAGGTGTTTTCATCCCGCTTCGCTTCTAAACGGGGCCTAGGAGTCGCCTAGGCGCGCTTTTTAGAATAGAGGTTACAGGATATATATCCCGATCTTGGGCTACTCCCTTAATAAGATTGACATTTTAAGATGAACCCCAAATCTTAACATATGGTATACCAAATAATTCTTCGAGATTGTAATTGTGAGAAAAATCTTCAACAATTACATAAACAATCTTATCTCAAATCCGCATCTTGCCATTCCTTGAGACACATTAGAGCCTCAAATATCGCCTTTAAACCGTATTCTTTCGTCTGACAGAACCTTACATCTACACGGTGGTGATGGACTGATGGTGTCCGCAAGTTTCTAGGTGGTGGTGGGGATGGTGTGCATAATTGCGTGACGTGATGATGATGGTGACAAAAGGTATGCCGTGACATTTTCACTTTCATATTTTTGGCAAGCGGGAGAATGTAAGGTTGTATTGTGGCCCATGTGACATTTAAAGCCAATTGGTATGTTAGTTATCTATTTTTCTGATAATTAATTATTGGTTTGATAAACATCAGCAGATAAGAGTTCTTAATTTACCAAATGCATATGCAGTGCACCAATGATAATGGCCTTAAATAAATAATTAGTGGATAAGTGAAAAGTACTTTTATGTCCATTGAAATTGTGATTAAAAATAAAAATTTACAATTAATAAATAATTTAGAAATTTTGCCGAATTACATAAAGATATAGGATTATTCTACTTTACCATAATGGGTGCCATAATTTTTTACCGAATTGCCACATGACGGCTCCCTATTGGGGGAGCTTAGGCCCGCAGGCGCCCTCCAATAGGGGTCACCATGTGGCGATTCGGTAAAAAATTTGGTAACCCATTATGTTACCATAGCAAAGTCCAAAGATATATATGGATGGAGAGAGTTTAAAATTTTTATTAATGAACAAAAGAAAATCTTAATTATCTTCCACTGAATTGACACTAGCAACAACTACCACATCCTCTTTATTCTCGATGTTTTCCATTGGGAAAATTCCCCAAGTACAAGGTAATTCTTCACAGAATTCCTACACGTGCTGCGCTGACGACGCCTGATTTGCAATTTTTTTTCCTTTTGCCAACTGCCAATGAAACTGCACCAAACGCCCCCTGTATGAATTCTATGAAACGTTCCTCTTACGTGTAGCATTATTCTTTCCATCTATACAAAAGAATAAGGTACAAAACAACTAGCCTTTATTTCTCCTCACCAGTATATTCACAATTTGATCCACCAAATACTCAAGAAGTATCTCAAGATTTTGAGAGAGAGAGAGAGAGATTATTGAACTTGGAAATCAAGATAAGGTAAAGAGGAGACATTAGCCAACAAACCCTCCCAATCTAATTCTCCAAATTTGAAGTTTTCTCCTTGCCAATCATTTCCAAACCCAACCATATCCTCTAATTTCATGCTTTCAGTATTATTCAAGTTATTATTATTATAAATGACATTTTTCTGGTCAAAGACATAATCACTACTCATGACACCATTATTAACGTTGTCAACCCCGAAACCCTCTAACGCAGCAGGAACACACATCGCTTCATAATCCCCTAATCCCCCTTGATTTCCTGCCGTATTACCAACTTGTGTCACATATTTCGGAAAATTTAATGTACCATTTGTGTCGAAACTGTTGTCGACTGGTGGAAAAGGGTTGAAATGACTGCTCGAAGAAGATGAATCCATGCACGTGTTTACAACGTTGCACGAGTACTCGTGTATGGGCATTATCATTCCTCCTGTAACTGCATCCCATATTGAGACAGTCCTGCATTTGTTTGGAGAGGATGATGTTGAAGTGATATTCTTATTTTTCAATCTCTTCTTTATGGAAGAATTCCAAAAATTCTTGATTTCGTTGTCTGTTCTCCCCGGAAGACGTGCGGCAATTTGAGACCACCTGATACACATGAATATACTTAATCTTAAGGTAGTCCGAAACTGAAAACATTGAATCACTTCATCTAAAAGTAACTTTTAGACGTTGGAAAAATATATTTATAGAAGTTTTATGCCATGTACAATTTCCACACATGGATCTAAGGGCAAGAATTGAACACATGATCACTTTGCCTACTCCGATGTCATGTTGAACACACGAGGAATCGCATTAATGAATCGAGAAAATTTTCTAATGAATAAATTTGTCTTGAAAACCAGAACTCTCTCGAAAGTGAAGGATATTACATTATTACTTAAATCTCTGAACTGTTTAACGCTAGCACTGAAGCTAATCTTTACATAAATATACCCATCAAAATAAACCCGAAAATAAAAAATTTCATCCAAGAACACAACAATTTTCCGAGTTAACATCAGTAAGAATGAAATGTAGGAAGCTGTAACTAATAGTGTTATCTCCATTGAGCAGTTAAGAGGAGAGAGAAGAGAGAGTACCTATTGCCAAGAATGGAATGCAAATGAAGGATTAGTTCTTCTTCTTGTGGGGAAATTGCACCTCGCTTAAGGTCAGGTCTCAAATAATTAATCCAACGAAGACGACAACTTTTACCACATCTCTGCAAGCCTGCATTTCTAGCTATGTCACTCCAACACCCTTGTCCATATCTTAACATGTAATTCTTCAGCTTCTCATCTTCTTCCGGTGACCATAAACCCTTTCTAACTTTGCCCTTGTTCTTGTAATTCCCCATTGAATCTGCTGGCCTCCTCATTATTTTTCTCAGGTTTTGCACAGAATTCTAACGGATTACTTCAACTTTAATTTCTTGTTTGAACATATATAGATGAACATGATGAGAAAAAGAAAGGGTTAGAGGGATTATGTGAAGTGGAAGCAAAATATTTTTCAATTTCTCGTACACATATGATTAGTTTGTGAGTGAAGAAAAGTGAATCAAAAAGGACAAGATAGAGTCAAAGACAAGAAGACCAACTGCCCCTTTCTCCCTCCCACTTGAAGGTCCCTCTCCAATCGGTTTTTCAAAAGGATAATTTATAAAATCAATGAACTGGCAAAGATAAATTAAGGTAAGGTTGGTACAGATAGTTACAATCTAGTACGCTGATTCAGAACAACTTTTATTTGTAAGAGTGACGCGATGATGTCAAAATGGTTAGAAGAACAATGGGTTGATCGAATCTATCATTGTGACACGATAAAATAATTCATATAATGAATTCTAAATTTTAATAACCTAAACAACCATTATCACCATTACCAACCCACTAAGCCTTCTCTCTCTCTCTCTCTCTGTGTATATATATGTATGTATCGTTTACACTTGTCTCCAATAAGAGGGGCTACGCGTGGCAAGATACATCTCTGTCGATCCAGACATATATTTGCCATGTAAGTGCAAAAAATGACATTAATTTTCAAGGATGACTTTAAGTTAACCACATTTTCAAGCAAATTATCTGTCGACAGATATCCATAATCTTTGTGTCTATCTCTTCCAGTGCAATGCGTACGGTGTAAAACACCCAATAAAACTAGATGAGAGAAATTTGTGCATATAACAAATTGAGAGTCTTTATACAAGTTCAAAAACATTCCAAAATTATTGTTGTACTCATGGCCAAATGTGTACACGTGGCTAGGATGGTGCCAATTCTTGGTCAAAAATTGCTCTATCAAATTGTAATTTGAGATGCACTCAAGCTAAACATCGATACAAAAAAAGATGACTAGTACGATATTCGTATTAACGAAATTTTATAGAATCAATCTGTAACAGCTTAGTACATATTTGATTTAAATTATAATCTCAACATAATTTAAAGATCAAAGTTTAAAATTAATTTAACAACACATTACTTGGGATTCGTAACAACTACCATCATTTAAACCACTTGTTGCAGAGATAAGATATCACTACACTCAGCTCATATTTAGTTTGGATTAAAATTCAATTAAAATTTCAGATCAAAATCAACGATTATTTTTAACCACATTTCATGAGATCCAAAACTTTTCAACCACACATTTCATCAACTTTTATCAAAATCTAAAATCTACTAAAAATTATATTTTAATTTCTACAAAACAAGGGCTAAGGGTTCAATTGTAGAAATTCGCATATTTTCTCATGATTCTTCTTATCTTAGAAACCATTTGTCTTGTTACCATACAGCACTTTAAGATTATAAGGAAAAACAATTACTTCACATCTTATTTGCTGTATTATTCAGTCGAGTAATGATATTCATTCCCACTGAGGTTACAAACACAATCTAAGTGACGATAATGTAGCATTAAATTATAGGTGAAATTAAATAAATCATTTAATTTCACCTTTCATTTAACCTATCATTTAGAGTCACCTACACTGTGCTTATAACATTACTCTATTCAGTATTGAGTGCATTACTAAAGAGACTCCCAAAATTCTCCTAAATTAGGGTTAATTGTGTCTCTGGCCACTGACGTCTCGAGTGATTATGCCAATGATTATTGAAAGTCATTTTTATGGTAATAATCATCCAAGTTTCTAACTATTACAGTTGTGATCACTGAGGGGGAAAAAATTAAATCTTACATAGCACTGCCAAATTGCGTCGCCAAGTTAGCGAAATTTAAGGATTTGGAATTGAGAATAAAACACATTCAGATATGAAACGGTAATGAAGTTTTAAAAAATAACCACAAGCTTGAGTTAGAAAATGTAGATAAACATACAATTTCATAATACAGAGCGTTGAGCAATGATATCTGAGCTTTTATTTGAATGCAGCTGGAAAACATTGTGAAAATAAACGGGGGCACCCAAGCAACCCTTAGTTATTTATCCAAACAAACATGCTTGATTTTGTCCATTTACGCCAATTGATCAGAAATAACCAGAAAAGGAGGGGCTACGAGTAACCATTTAGCTGTCCAGGTTGACAGGTTCCCGCAGGAATCGTTCCATCTGGAGTGCCCTAGTCTTTATTGACATGTCGAGAACTTTTTGTCCAAATTCCACCACAAGCCCACCAAGAATATTGGGATTAATCTGCATGCACAGAGGAAAATTATGAATATTTCCGTTTGCATCTCAAGGAGAAACAGGATTATATCCGTTAAACAGACCGACCTTCTGTTCAACCTTAACCTTCTTCCCCTGACCAATCATATCCTGCAACGTTTCTTTCAGTTCTTTCTCCTCTTCTTGAGGTAGAGGCTGCAGAGATAGTGACAGTGTAAAAAAGATAAAAAGGCAAGTAGAGAGCAATTTTGTATTATAAGGAATGATATGAAATCCAACATTAGCACAAGTGCTCCATCACCAAATACGATGGATCGATGTCGATTACTTAAACAGTTAAAAACTATCTGAACTCAATTTATATGAACTTGAACATTAGCTGTGATTGTATGCTTATATCAGTTTGTCCAAAAGTAAAAACAAATATTATATCTCCAAATCTCGTTTCACGTATTGTCCCCTGAGCAATAGGGAAGGGAGGTATAAAATTTTTTCATGCTTTTTCTGCCAAATTCAGAAATTTTTGAAGGTCCATAAATTCCTCTAGTTTTCATGTAGGAACATTTTTCACCAGTGTAAAGTGGATGTGAAACGTCAATTAATACACAGATAAGATGCATATTGTCCTCAGCTTTTTCACCCACTTTAAGATAATGCTTAGTAAACGTTGTTATATTACACTTAGACCACATAAGCCCGTATGTTAGCAAGAATTACAGTAAAGCCACTTTCCATGCACAAAAAGTAGAAACTACTTAAATGTTCATAATGTGCACAGCTTCACCTAAAGGAAATAACATGATGACACAAGAAAATCCTAGACAACATTTAGGGCGTGTTTAGTAGAGATTAAAATCGGATTAGAATTGAGAAACTAGCCGTTATTGTTGAGTTTTATTAGACGAGTGAGACCCAATAATGACTATATTTTTAATTTTAATTGAATTTTAAGCCATACCGAACACGCCCTTGGTTTAACAAGATAAGATTATGCCATCTCTACCAATTAGTACATTATGACAAGAGCACAAAGAGAAATTTAACTAATGCCCAGAAAGTTACAGTTCATGTAATAATTCATTTCAGCAGTTTCTCAAAAGAATTCATAATCCAAGTAGATGAACTTACAATCACAGATGTTACAATGACTTTAACTTCTCCCCTGTGTGCCATGGTCAGCTCAGTAAATCTCTGCACTATACGCTCTAAATGTGCCAGCCTCCCAGATTCAGCTACAACAGCTGGTACAAACAAGAGAGGATCAATCATGAATGCCAATATTGAAATAACACAGCAAAGACAGCAGTGTATTAAGTATTAAATACCAACAACCGAAAATGAAACCATTCAGATAGGACTGTGCAAGCAAACATGCAAGGGATGTGTAAATTCTGCAGATACGAAGTGTAATAATAATTATTCACGTGATAATTTGCTACATGAAACCAGAGCTGTCATTCACTAACACCAAATAATTTTTGGGTAACTGTTAGCTTCATAAAGAAGCATATATAATATTGTTCACCGAGCGCAACCATAGGATCTCAGTCACAAGTATTTTGACTTTTCTCCTAGTAAGACGAAAAGAATGAATGTTCACAAAGGTCAGAGGAAATAGAAAATCAGGATTAATCTCTTTCCAATTAGATTTCCAGTGACCATTAAAACAAAATGCTTTTCAAGTACTTCCAATTTTTTGGTAGAAGAACATAAATATGAGATTTTCAATCCTGTAAATCTTCATGCTCAGAAAAACAAAATGCCACGATCATAAAACACTTGCAGGATACAAATATTACTTTCGTACTTTATGGCAATTGAAACAACATAAACCAACACCCATTCATATTTAATTCCATCAGGAACTCAAATACCTAGAATCTGTGTATGTGACAACCAAGACAAAAGCCAATGCTATTCAATTCAACGTGTGATGACAACCAGAGCACTGACATCCTTTACAAATCACTGCTAAGCAAGATAGTAATAGGATATGGCATGTTGTCTGGAGGAACTAGTCCAGTCCAAAGGGTTTGCACATTAACTATATATGAGAGTGAATAAGTGGTAAAAGTTTTTTTAGCAAAACGCATGCAGTATGATGCAACTCTTACGAAATAACCAAGTTTTCCAGATACCTGCACCTATTTGAAAGTTCGAACACTAGTACGAACAACCACCAAAGACATCCTGTCTCGAGAAGAAAGCTACACGCGCACTTAAAACTACCAACCCATGATAATAGACATTTTCTAAATCAGAAGATGAATCATGATATTAATTCATTTTCCAATCTGATAATACACAATCATAGGTAACAATAAGCTATTCTTGTACCCAAGAAGTTCTTCGTGATATCTGAAAATTTAGCTTGAGTACTTATTTCATTGACAGCCTTCACTCTGACAGCAGCAGTAATCGATAAATTCTTCATAAACTGAGAAAATTGAGGACTTTTCTTTGAGGCCTCAACCAGGCCAATAAGCTCGGATTCAACCTTGTCCAACACATTAGCTTTAACTGCTGCAATGTACAAAGCCGAAGCATAGTTTCCAGACACACCAAACATTGTCAAGGGAACCTAGAATATCAAGACATTAACATATACTATGTCAGAAATGAAGACAAGATTAGAATAATAAAGTTTATTATAAAATATATTGATTACATATAATATGAAAGCAAAAAGATAAATTGAGGCATATACATTATCAAAATTTCCTAAAAGATGTTGAAAATAACTAAACATCAACGTGAATATTTTACTAGTTTTCACAAGTCTCTCTTCAATCTTCACCAATGATAGAAGGGAGCCTTTGGACAGTGATACAGTGACACCGCATTTAACTATATAAGTCAATGAAGATTCAAGTGGAATAATCATATGGCATAATAGAAAAATGAGAGAACGTAATGATGATTTATCAAGAGAGAAACAGAAAGCAAAAGGCTAAACAAGAATTGGTGGGTAAGATGAAGAAACAAACTTCAATTAGAAGTTGCCACTAAATGTGCCAACTGAAAGGGAGCAATCATTTTCAAAATTGTATTGTTGCTTCAGCAATTAAAATTGTGAATTCAGAATAAATATCAAATGCCAAGATAAGATATGCACAACTTCAAGGTCAGTTGAGCATTCATGAAAAAAAGGGTCTATAAAGATATCAAACAAAATTGCCACTGAAGAAGCACAAGTGAAAAACAAAAATATTGCAGTTAAACAGTACACTCCTACCATAAAATGATGGACTACGTGCATTTCTCAATATACAGTGGAGAAGTTATCTGTTTTTAGTGACTTGAACCAAACAATGAATACTGCAGCATTAAAAAAAATGTTTTTCATGATTTTCGTAAAAAATGAGTAAGATAACATATATTTTCTACAAAATCCATTTACTCAATTATTTCCTATATGATAAGCAAAATAAGTACAGTTGATTCCAGTGGTAAAACTAATACAGCAGCAGAAGTACCTTCACATTAAGTCTCCTTGTTTTTCATGTTAAATGCCAAAATATATTTCGTTTCTTGAAATAGTAAGTTCATAAATATTTTTAATAATTTTACAATAATAACAAACCAAGTCTTATTCCTAATAATAAGACTTCTAGTCGGCCATAAATATATTCTTTTTTCGCCACTTTCCTAGCACTACATCTACTTAAAGGTGTATAAAATAAATTGCAACCACATCAAACTGTCATGGTTTCTATTGTAAGTTATGGGGCTTGTCCCACATCGAAAGTATAGGATTTGGGTGTGTGATTTATAACCTCTTGGACACCCTCCCATTGATAGCTAGCTTTTGAGAGTGAGTTCTACCCAGGAGGTTGTAACAATGGTATCAGAGCAAGCACCACGCATCCCGGTTGCAATCGAGCGACGCGGATGGTGATGCCGGCATAGCAGTGTTCGTTCGGGACTAGCCATGGGCTAGTGCAAAGCCAGTCCAAGTGGGCGCCGGGATCGCGGAGCGTGGTGGTTTGTCATGCTTTCCATTGCAAGTTATGGGGCTTGTCCCACATCGAAAGTATGGGACTTGGGTGCGTGATTTATAACCTCTTGGGCACCCTCCCCTTAATAGCTAGCTTTTGAGAGTGAGTTCCACCCAAGAGGTTGTAACACAGACCTACGTATTTGTTTTGGTCTAATCACATTCTTTTGAGAACATGTTGCATATGTAATGTGGCATAGTTTAGGTACATGCAAGAGATATCTTGACAGTAAAAGTCGTCATTGTTGATTTATCCTCAACTGCTAACACCATCACTTGTTGAATATATCCTCGCTCTTAATTATCCATTCTAGTATGGTTACAAGTCCATTTTAACATCTTTGATTCTACTAGATTCGTGTGTGGGTCTACAAAAGATTACTTAACGTATTGAAAATCAAAGAAGATAATTACCTTAACTTTTTGCTCTTTAGAAGTGGAGGCAGTGGTAAAGTCCCTTGATAACTACAATGATACAAAAAATTTGTGTTAATGCTAGACTACATATCCTGGTGTATCACAGGATTCAATTAAAAAAATAAAATCATCAAAATAATCCCATTCATCGAAAATTTCAATTAGTACAAGAATGCTAAGTCCCTTTTCTGGGGAAGAACACATAGTTAACTCGACAACTCCCCTGCTCACTGAGATAACCTTCAGACTCCTTCATTTTATGCTTATTAGTGTATAAAACGAATTAGATGTTTTATGGAAAGGAAAGAGAACGCGGCTGTACAGATAGTCTAAAACCCAAATTAGAATCAAGAAGGAATTTGCCCAGGACCAAAGTAGTCAGAGAAAATGAAAGAGAAAACTTTTCAAATAACCCCGTTTTGGTAGGCAAGATGAAGTATAGCATCTCTTCAGTTTTTTTGGTCAAAACAGCCTTCTTTTCACGTAAAAAATTTCCAAAATGTAGATTTCACCATATCAGAAATAGCCTTTCATCAATCAAAATTACAGGTCAGCTCGATCAACTTGAAGGGTTAGAGAAACCTGGAGAGTTGAACCCTCCACTCGACCAAGCAACTTGACAACTTGACGGACAGCGAGTTTTGGCAGGTGGAGAAGAAATGAAAGTGCATAGTTTTCAATTAAAAAACTCTCCATCTCGAACCCTTCCACTTCTCATCTGTTATCTTAATCAATGCAACAAAATCTATTTAGTACTATGTTTGGGAAACATTATGATTTCCTTATAATTTAATGGTCAAAGTCAAACATTAATTTTAACCACACATTTCGCATGATCCACAACTACTACCCACTTATGCACCATTCATTTCTATCACCTTATAATTCAGTAACCTATAATTTTAAGTAAATGAACAAGCAACAACAATGAAGCGGTCAATTACAATACTTTATTTGGAGAAATTTTGCTCAGTTCTTTGGAGAAGCCTCATGACCCACAGAAGTAATTATGTAAGGAGAACTAGGTTATGAAAAGTGAAGTCGTTAATAAGAAAAATTAAAATATTGGTTAGTTTTCATTTTAACAACTTCTGAATTTTTTTTACTGAAGCATTCACTGTTCTATATTCCAAAACTGTCCAGCTCTTGTTTTCTTCTCTGCTTTCTATAAACAACCAGATGAAATTTTCTACAAAAATACTAATAATTGAAGATTTATAGTATTAATCAAGGAGAGTTATCAAATTCATAAGAAGATTTATCTCTTGTTGCATTAATTCGGCGTTTATCAAAATAGTTACCTGCTACTAAAGCTATTTTAAGAACAAATGAAACGAAATTTTCTCCATTGTTAAGTAAAACGAAGGCTTTTTAGGAAAAAAAATGAAGAGAAAGCTATTATTCATCTTGTCTATCAAGACTCAAGCCTACATAAAAAAATATCCCTCGTCAATTATTGTGACTATTTCATTTTGGAAAAATACATGACTAAGGGGGGATTTTCAAAATTACCGTAGAAATAAAGTAACAACAAAAATAAAACATCTGTTTCATATAAAAAAAATAAAGAATGAACAAACAGCAAATTAAAACTCAGTTTTATTAACAATCAGATATTTCGTTAACTATGATTCTTCATTTAAAGACTAGCCCAGATTTTCCCCCAAATCTTAAATAACCCAAGAGATCAAGAAACGAGACGTTCTAAAAATTGCAAATAAAAATCAGACATCTTTCCTGCTGGATATTCATTGATTTGTCATTTTACAATTCTTTTTATTTTTTTTATAATACTGTTATTACCTCGGTGTTGGCGAGAGGCCGGAGGAGGGATTTCTGTGCGGCGGATCTTTGGGCGGCGACTGCGGTGATAGTGTCGGAAGCGAGGATTCGGCGGAGGAATGGAAGACCCGATCTTAATCGCCCTGCCATTGCCATTTTCAAAATCTAGGGTTTCGATTTCTTTTGTTCTTCCTGTATATTGTTTTTCTTATTTCTTTAGTTGTAGGGTTAGAGAGATCGGTAAAATTGGGGGAGAGTGGAAGGCAGCTCTATTGGTAGAGATTATACCCATGAGTGATGAGTGCATGGGAGAAATGTGCTACCTTGGTTAGTACGTGACACGTGTTGTTTGGACTTTGACCCCTGCGTGCAATTGACATTAAAAAAAATGATAAATCTAAATGTACAATTCTTATCTATTCTCACATGGATCCATCGTAATAAAAAATGGCCAAAAAATCATACCCTCTATTATGAGGTATCACGGAACTTTAAAAAAAAAAAAAAAAAAATTGCATTTTTATGTCAAAAGTCGATCATTATCGCGTGGAAAATTTTGGTTGTGGTGATGTGGATTTGAGGTGGAGATGTTGTGGTGGTGTGATGGAGCTGGAGTCGCCGGAGGTGATGCCAACGTTAGGTGGGTTCTCTTTCTAAGAACCCCAAAATCATAGCTTCAAGAAGATTTCCATTATTGTCTTCTGAAAAAAGATGATTGTAATGGGGTTGCAAACAATCCCATGAGGCCCAAATCAAGAATTGTTTCTTCGAGATACACGTCCCCTTCAACTACCACGTCCACTTCATATTCCTTCTCAGTTTTCTCATCTTCCTCTTCTTTTGGAAGGTATTTGTTAGAATATTCAGTTCAGCTCATTCTAGCTCCTTCTAGTTTCTTCTTTAGTTTGTTATTAATTGTTGGTTTGTTAGAATTTAGTCCAGTTCTTCAATTCTAGAGACTTCCATGTAGTGATTAGTTGATAGATTTGTTGGCTATTTTTCTCTATAAATAGACTAGTATACGTTGTAATTTCTCAAGTTGAATGAATGAAATATTCTTCTTCTTCCCTGCCATTCGCAGCAGGTTCTATCCTTTTATTTTTCTTAATATGGTATCAGAGCGGTGAGGTTCCTGCAATCGTCTTCTTCTTCTTTCTTCGTAAGATGTAACCTGTTGGTAGTTTCTATATCCATACAAATTCAAAACCAGATCAATTCATCGTCATCGGTGACCTGATTTCGCAGCAATTGACAGACGTTGATTTGTTCAATTCTTCTTCATCAATGAGTTATTCAGCCATTGATGATGGATCTCATTCATTTCCTGCCTCCTGGAGCAGATTAATTACCAGAGATGTTTCTTCTATTCTCTCTAGCTTTGTACTAGAGATGTTTTCATAGAATTTATTCCGATTTCATTGTCTATGTTCTTCTCCTTTATGGATGTCAATTCATGGTTTCTAATTCATGCCAAATCAGAAGATACATTTGGCTTCAGATCCAGCCTTGTTCTGGCATTCGCTTCAGATGCCAATGGCTCTCCATCTCACAATCTCTTCTCACGTCATTATTCCGACATCTTCTTCGCTGGATCTCTGGCGAATTATTTGGCTTCAGATCCAGCCTTGTTCTGGAATTGGTGGTTGGCTCATCTCTCAACAGCAACATATTTCTAATGTGGTCACGTACAGTTCTTTGATTGATGTCTACTTCAAAACCTTTAATATTAAAAATGCTTTTGAGCTCTATGAGGAGATGCTTCATAGGAGACTGTCTCCCACTATTGTGAGCTACATCATCCTGATTGATGGTCTCTACAAAAGAGGGTTGATAGTCCTTCGTATAAGATAGAAAGTATTCGCTCTGCACAAGGGACTAATGCCCAATATAGTAGCATATACAATTCTTATTCGAGGTTACTGCAAAGTTGGAAGGCTTGTGGATGCCATGTCATTGTACAAACACATGCTAGAAGATGAAATTCTGTCTGATTCTATTCTCATCTTCCTCTTCTTTTGGAAGGTATTTGTTAGAGTATTCAGTTCAACTCATTCTAGCTCCTTCTAGTTTCTTCTTTAGTTTGTTATTAGTTGTTGGTTTGTTAGAATTTAGTCCAATCCTTCAATTATAGAGACTTCCATGTAGTGATTAGTTGATAGATTAGTTGGCTATTTTTCTCTATAATAGACTAGTATGCGTTGTAATTCCTTAAGTTGAATGAATGAAATATTCTTCTTCAAGGAAGCATATTCTATCTTTCATAATGCTCTGCACAAGGGACTAATGCCCAATATAGTAGCATATACAATTCTTATTCGGGGTTACTGCAAAGTTGGAAGGCTTGTGGATGCCATGTCATTGTACAAACACATGCTAGAAGATGACCTGATTCTATTCTACAATCCATACTTTAATCTTCAAGATGAACTATTGTTGATCTCCATAGTCCATCTTGAGGGGGTGTGTTAGAATATCCAGTTCAGCTCATTCTAGTTTCTTCTTTAGTTTGTTATTAGTTGTTGGTTTGTTAGAATTTAGTCCAATCCTTTAATTATAGAGACTTCCATGTAGTGATTAGTTGGCTATTTTTCTCTATAATAGACTAGTATGCGTTGTAATTCCTTAAGTTGAATGAATGAAATATTCTTCTTC
>CAIGRS010295837.1:0-12984 GCA_903798395.1 Fraxinus floribunda
AATAGAAGTTACACAATTATAGTACATAGTGGTATTAAATTACAATCCCTGTAGGTTCGACACTCTACTCTATCACTATATTACAAAACTTGACACCGTACGCTTGCGGCATAAATTCAAGTTATAGAAAATGCGTGACAACTGCACACTGCACACCACCGGCCACAGTATAACACAATAGACACCACCACCACTGCACACCGCACACCACCACCACCATCACCACCTCGCATTTCACATAGTACCGTTGTTAAACACCACAGCACCAAATCAAGCCTCCCCAATCCAACTCACAACAACCGATCAACACCACTACATACTACACACCGACCAAAGCTAACACCACGCCGCCACACATAATACCGGTGAGCACCATACCCAACTCTGGTCAACGCTACTGCACAACCACCATCACACCACACATCACCACCTAACTCAACCACCGTACACACTACCACACCCAACCACAGCACATAGCACCATCGTACCCAACCACCGCACACACCGCACCATCGTACCCAACCACCATACATCGTACACCTCCACCATCATCGCAATCGCAAAACCAACACACCATCACCATCAATACACCACAGAATCGCCATTGAACCGTCTATCACAAAACCACTCAAAAAAATAAAAAAATAAAAGAAGAAGAATGGATATGCTTTTTCGATAGCGTTGGTCCCTCCCTGTGACATTAACATTGGTCTCTTGTAGCGGCGCCAATCTAGCAGTTGGCAAAGAGAGAGGTGAGAGGAGAGCTGACTGGCGTATGAGAGAGAAAGAGATAGGTATTGAGAAACGTAGAAAGAGAAATGAGAGGGGGAATAATTAGGGTTTGTGATATATTTTTGGTTGTATTAATAATATTAAAATCTGATTTTTGTATAAAGAAACTTTATATCTGATTTTAGAAATATAATGTCAAATCTTATCTCGTTATAAATCCGTAGCATGTAAAAATAGAAAAGCTTACCATTGACAACTTTATTCACAACCACCGAAAATGTTTAATCCTAGGGCGTGTTCGGTATAGATTAAAATCGGATTAAGATTGAAAAATTAGTCGTTATTGTTGATTTTCATTAGACGAGTGAGACCCAATAACGACTATATTTTCGATTTTAATTGGCTTTTAAGCCACATCGAACATGCCCTAATAGATTTTTTCCTTTTTTAACCACACATTTTTTTTTAAAAAAAAAAAACATTATTTCAAAAATTATAATCTCAAATAATGAAGGCCCAACATGAGCTAAATAAGAATCCCTTGTTTGAGCCCAATTTTCAACGAAGGTACGTTTCGGAATAGTGATTTTTGGAGAATGTATAATAAAAATAAGGAAAAATTTTGAATTTACATGTAAAATTATTTTATGAGAGAATGTATAGTTAAAAATGAGTTTTGAAAAAATTGAATCTAGTAAACTTGTGTTCCATTCTATATGAGCCACATATACTATAGAAATGTCGATAGTTTGTCCTAGCTAAGGATAATATCGCTCATGTGACATAATTAAGAATTTTTTCCATTTATATGTTCAAACCTTGATCAGCCATCTTTCCTTAGTTTAATGACAATGTTTGATGAATAAATTTAATATGAAATTTATCTTGAATGGCCAAATTCTATAACAAATCCATTTGTATGTTGACCGTTGATAAGTGTGCCACTCTTCCATACTTAAACAATTATTTATGCTTGCAAATTGAGTGGATTTTTACTCAATATAGTATATCATCATACGTAAAATCCAGATTTTGAGGTGCTGGGAGCAAGAAGAAGGATTTTGAGCTTAACTAAAGATGTTCCGAATTAATTGAAGATTTAACTTAATTGCACGAGATTGATAGGAGCTTAACTAAAGATGCTTGTGTGTAAAAGTCTGAAGTTGCAAGGGGATTGCAGTTGAGGTGGTTCTTTGAATTTGGCCAAGATTTGGAACTGTTCATTTTGAACGCTTGAAGCTCGTTCATTTACCATTGTAAGATATTAATGGCGCAATTCTACATTAATTAAATATTGAAATATACATCTTCTTAACAAAATTGACCATGTTGACCGTAATATCCTATAAGATCAAGCTACCAATATCTTTTGTCCACCTTCCCGCCACCTACACGTAACCTCCAAATTAGAACCCTTTTAAAGGCAATAGACACTACAAATTACTAAGTAGGAAAAGGTTGATCAAAGCCAAATGCTACTAGAACAAAGGAGTAATAGGCCTTTTAAGATGAAACTTAAATTCTTAATATAGTAATAAAGCTTCCAAAGTTCAAACGAAGAGTAGACTGTATTTATTACATATTTGGTATGAACTATTAAGCCCATGTTTGGTTCAGATTAAAATTTAATTTTAATTTCATGTCAAATTCAACAATGAATTTTAACTATATATTTCTTAGGGTACATAACTTTTCAACCACACATTTCATCAATTTTTAACAAAATTTACTAAAAATGTGATTTTAATCTATACCAACAGGGGCTAAATCCTCTTTCACATGTATAACATTTTAACCGGTGTCACAAAAGTTAAGAAGTTCAGACGCAAAATGAGACAATGCCAATAGATTAGGACTTCTACTACTTTTTTTTCCCTTAATTTGGTGCAAATTAACATTCCTCCCCAGTTCTTTCAGTGCAGTATTATGGAGTTTGCTAACGTTTTCAAGGGATAACAAATTACTGCGCAAGGGAAGAAAAATACAGGGAGAGTTTGTTAAATAATCTAATCAAACAATGCATTTGGTTAAAACACCTTCTTTCAATATTTGTTGGTCAAATGACCTTCAATTATAAAATGCAATAAACAAATAATGTTAAATATCCAAAACACCCTCACAATTGGAAAATACCCCAACACCCCTATCAATTCAATTAAATTCCTCAATTCATCTAAAAAATCGCATCGCTTGTGAACTCTCATTAATGTGCTTGCTATCCTAAAATCTTGTTATTCATTATATTGTTCACCTAATTTGGGTATCTTTTAAGCATTTGAACAAGAATTTGATTTCTATATTATCTACATTGAAATCTCTATTATATTTGAAGAAAAAAGAAAGATATTTTTAGAAAATCATGTACATTAGTACTTTTATTGTTAAATACAATATAATATGAAATGATATTTTAGTTGATTTTATTTTTGTATTTAGCTTTTTTGTGATGTCTGCAACTATTGGATGATAACGGCACTTCAGATAACCGGCACTTCAGCCGTTATCTGTAGTGTAGATTCTGTAGAATGACACTCCAGTTGTTATCGTTCATGTAAAACAACAATATAGTCTTTACATGTTATGTTCTGTCCGTTATAGATAATACAATGTGACTACTTTGATAATTTAAACATTATAATTATTTTTCATATTACTTTGATATATATATTTGAGTAAACTATTTAACTTTTTTTATTTTAAAATCCACATGGTATCATNTTGAGTAAACTATTTAACTTTTTTTATTTTAAAATCCACATGGTATCATTTATTCATATTATGTTTACACAGGTAACATCACTTGTACTATTTTCATCTCAGTAACGGCACTTGTGTCGTTCTATTGTTTTCATGTTGAATAAGCAATGTGTATATCCCTCAAATTTTGTACACGGCATGTCCATCTTGCAATTTGAATGAGTTTAACTTATCAATTATCGGGGCACGGAACACTCGGAGTAATTTATATTCGTGTTTATGGACAGAACGATACAAATGTCATTTTAAGTAACGACACTTGTGTCGTTCTATTGATTTCTCCAATATTTTGCTTTTCGAGGGCATGAATGGGTTATGACTGCTTATACGAGTGTGTTTATAGACAGAACGACGCAAGTGTCATTTAACTGCTCTTGTGCCGTTTTGTTAATTTCTCCAATATTTTGCTTCTTTTTCAACGTAAAGACCTCAAACATTGGATCCTTGACTTAAGAAAGTTAAAAAGGTTGATCACGTGAGAAAGAACAATTGAATTGACATGAATTATATGATATCGAATTGGTGAAATCACAAGGCATTGTATTGATTCGTTAGAAAATATAATTAATGAGCACATCTTTCAACTTTTATAAGCGGAATGTCCATCTTGCAACTAAAATAAGTTCAACTTATTAATTCTCGGGGCATGGATGGGTCGTGGCAGCTTATACTCGTGCATATAGACATAAAGATACAAGTGTCATTTAACGGCCCTTGTGCCGTTCATTTCACTAATCTGCTTCTTTTCTAATGCAACGATCTCAAACATTAGATCCACTAATTTAAAAAAGTTAGAAAGGTTGATCACGTTACAAAAAATGGTTGAAGATATATCGAGGCACGAGATAAATATTTGAGCAACAACGAACTTTAATAGAGACACAAATCCCGAAGACTTCCCAAAAGTTCCATTATGAATGTGCCTCGTGATGAGAACCCAACTCTATGACTTTTGCACGGATATGTAGTTTCAACATTCGCTGGAAAAAACTATCGTAATCTAATACCTTCATCATTACTTTCCCAATGAACTATAATCAAACAACACATTCCAAAAATCGTATTCAATGAGCACCGTTAAAATAAATCATCTTAAATGAGTAATAATGGAAAGACAATGAATAAAAGAAACTAAGATTTGAAAGACCGAAACAAATCCATTAACATCAATAAAGAGAAATAACATCAACTCCAACATTTTTGTCGACGTCAACCATGCCCTGCCAATGTTGAAGCATTAGAATATCCAACCAACACATATAATATTTTATCAAATGTCCGAAAATTAATTAATCCTTAATGAGCTACTGCCAAGCAAATAAACAAAAAACTCTCAAAAGAAACAAAGAACAAAATATAAAAGTAGAATTTAGAATTCGAAGATATTGAAAAGATCAAAATCTCAATGTCTATATCTTGTAGTGTTTGTTTCCCGACAAAAGAAGTGTTGTTTCATGTTTAGGAATTCAAAATAAATTTTCTGCAAGATACAAGAGGTGCCCTTCCTGCTTCTGTTCTTTGCTTAAGCAGTTAGAGGTAGGATTTTCCTACTACTAATAAATTTTGCATTTGTTTTTTCACTCGAGTGAGAAGATACTGCAGCAATGCTTTTACCTTACTTACTTTTAATGACTTTCAATCTTTTCTCCAAAAATTCAAATCTTAATCCACATCTAAACATCCATGTACATATCTTCTTTATATAATTGAATAACTTAACTCCAACACCCTTCAAATACCCCCTCTATATTAGTGAACTTCAACAATCTAAATTCCTACTACAAAAAATGCTATTACTGCAACAAGGAATACAAAATAAACATTAAAATACTCAAATTTACAGCTTAAAGAAAAATAATATGAGAAACAAATAACTAATCAATTACATCACATATTTACGATTGATATCAAAACAATAAAGGGATTTCATGGATAAGTTTTATTAGTAATTTCTTTATCATGTTGTTGACATGATTTTTGTTTCTGACAATTCTAATAAATGAATTTCTCATTAACCCATTATCTTCAAAATTTTAAATGTATCAAAAGTTTATCAATGTTAAAAATACTCAACTAAAATTATACAAAACAAACTATAAAATCATAAATAATCCCTTCTTTATACTTTTCATATTATTTCTACTCCAATTGAAGCACAAAAATCACATTTCAAAATGAAAAAAAATTGAAGGAAAAATTACGTTTTTATTGTACCAATTTGTAACAAAGAAAGATGAAGTAGTGTGAAAAAACTTGAATGGTAGAAGAAACACAAGAAATTGAGGTGAAGAAGTAGACGTTAGAGGAAATGATTTCACAGTGAAATCAAAGAAGAGGGGAGTGAAATGAGAGAAACTGGGTGAATATTTTACTATTAATTAAAGGATAATTTTATCATTTGATCAACTAAAATATCTAGAAATTATTATTATTATTTTTAACGTTGGTAAAGGCCATTTCCCCAAACACAATCCAACCCACCTATTTGGCCAAATTTCCCAAACATATACGTCCGGTCCACACACTTCTCTCCGACCACACAGCACAGAGAAACCTCAATCGCTCCGAAATGGGAAGGTGGTTAACAGTCTCATCATCAACAGTGGCTCCCTTAAGATTTTCTCAAAAATTCCCCTTTGTTATTGCTTGTAAGCACCCAAAAGTCTCACTTCCAACGAGTTCCAATGCAAATTCACTGCCTTGTATCGGTTCCAATTCTGGGTTTTGTAGGACGCTGCCCTTTAGTTTTAGAGCCACTAGAATACTGTGCACAAAGGCTGTTTTATCAGCGGTTCCCAATCAGAGTCAATTCTCTAAAGTTGGCGCAGAATCCACAGGGCCCATTCCTTCGGAGCAGCTTCTTCAGGTGGCTGAAACTGCCGCCGAGACTGGTGCTCAGGTTTGCAGCTTACCCTAAGACTAGAGTATTTCACATATTGGAGTAAGACTTGAACATATTTGAGTAAGTCACTTGAGAATTTTGGGTCATAACAATTTATCAGACGAGCTTTTTAAAGATGATAAAAATATAAAATAATATTACAAAAATACTAAAAATGACTGTAGTTTATAAGTTACACTTTTTCTTTGTGATTTTTCGTACTTTGATATTGTACAATAACTTTATTATTAATCTTCAAAAATTATCTCATTCAAGAAATTGGATTTCTATGCTAGGATGCTTTGCCTTTCTGTCTTGTGGAACCTCATTGAAAAAAAGAACAACGAATTTTTATGCTAGAATGTATCGTCTTTTTGTCTTAAAAAAAAAAAAAACTTCTGCCAACTCATAGATGCATCCCATCGAAGCTGGAAAGATAAAACTTTGATCAGTCGTATTGCAAGTGCCTATTACACTTATCTTTAGCATACTAATTCAACAAATAGGCAAACTTTAGCATACTAATTCAACAAACTTTGGTCCATCCCACCATTGCATTCCAAATATGGGGCTCTCAAAATAAATATAATAATAAAAAAAAAGGAATGGGCTAGAGCGCACTGGACCATATGGGGCTCCGCCCATACTTGGGTGTTCTTTGTATCCGGGTATTTTTCTCTTCGAGCTATCTGAGCAATCTAGATGCATCTGCAATGTACCACCTTAAACTATATCTAGTGAAAGAAACATTAAGAGTAGTATTTGTTGAAATAGAATGAGTATCTTGTTTAAGTTTAAAAAATGTTTTGATTAATAGTGGTTCAGAGCTATGTTACCTTTGATCTATTTGGAATTTTTAAGGCCAAAAACTTGATAGAAGTGTATGCTGCAGGGTCTAGTATTTGATTTATAGTTTTCTTCTAAACAAATGAAACTACAAGAAATAAGGCTCTTGAATGACCAAGGAATGCAACTTGAATTGGACACAACACACCAACAGTGTGTGTTTGGTGGTGCTTAATATAGATTTTCCTTGATTCTTCAAGGAACTCGATGGTAGGACGTCGGTGGTGGCACCATATCTATCAAAGGTAGTACCTTTCTGGTAGGTGATCATGTTATCAATCTATCTAGGGGATATCTACAAGCCTGGAAAGTTGTGAGTTCTGTCCAATTAAGAGTCAAATTAACACGTCATATGACTGGCATTTCCAAAGGAAAGTCAACCCCATATTCATTTCCCACAACATTACTTGTTAAACACAAGCCTTTACGGTGGGGAGTCCACCAAATATGTCTAGATCATCTTACTGATGAATAGAACCCAACTTCTCCTGAAAGATTAAGCTATTGGGTTTTGAGCCCATGTATATACTGCATGCCATCCTAATTTATTTATTCCTTTAGTACGAGGCACTAACAGCCTATTCCTTAGTTCATAGAGAAACACCCAGCAAAATACATTTATATGAACATGTCTGTTGATGTTGTTGTACGCTTGTCTATTTTGTCTATTCTTAAATGAAGAAGCCAACTAAGAACATAAATCACAACTAACTTACTGCCTAGTCAACTGATTAAGAACCAGCATCTTCTTGGGCATGAAAATTTGGAGTCAATTTACTGCTGTAACTTTCGCTGCATGCATCCTAGCCAATGGAGAGGCTGATTGTTTTTCAACAATTTTATATTTGGTTAAATTGTTTTTGACCGTGATACAGATACAAAAGGTAATGGACAGGCCACTTAAATGAATGTAAAATTTGGATTTGAATTCCGACTTTCTTAATTTTAGGGTTTAGTTATGTAATGTTCATACTTTGAATTTTCTTTGGATTAAGTTTATTTTTTTATTTTTTTATGCAATATACTTTTCACATGATATTTTTTCATTTTTGATATTTGCAGATCCTTATTTCCTTTCACGTTGTAATTTTATATTTCATTCAGGTTGTGATGGATGCAGTGAATAAGCCTCGAAATATTGTCTATAAGGAAGGACAAACTGATCTGGTCACAGAGTAATTACCATAAATCTTGTCATTGTTGTCATTTTTTTAGACTGCCATTGAGACACTACCTTTAAATTGCACTCCGTCAGTATAAACATATTTACGTTTTTCTTTATTGATCCCAGTTTTGAAGTCAACTAATTTTGTTCTGTTAAATCTTTCTTGTTGTTTTCACAGTGACTATTTATGGCTTATTCGTATTTTTTTATCAATATTGAATTATTGCAGCACAGATAGAATGAGCGAGTCTGCTATTCTGGATGTCGTCCGAAAGAACTTCCAAGATCACCTCATTCTCGGGGAGGAGGGAGGAATCATTGGGGACACATCTTCTGAATATCTTTGGTGCATTGATCCCTTAGGTTTGGGTCAAAAAAACCTTTTGCTTGTCTGGGAGACCATGTCTATGATATGTCTATTAATTTCTTAGGTCCTGGAGGAAATTTGATGTGGAGCTTTAAATGAACTATGAAACTGATTAGTGGCATTACTTAAGAAAACTCAAAACAGTAATGGCTTGTAGTAACCCAGTAAATATTTTCATTAAAATTATCTAGTTTTGACTAAAATTCAAATACTTGGAAACCATGCTTGTATCTGTAAAGGAGCTTAACGTTGCATCAAGAAATTGTCTTCCAATTGGCATTAACCTCTTGTTGAACCAGGCTATAGCATTGAAAAGTGACGATTTAATGGTAATTGTTTGACTGAATAGGATTAGCAATCACAGGAGTTATTGTCGTATCACCCAATCTTTATGAATTAAGGAGTTGGTGTTAACTTGTATTGGCGAAAAGGCTGCTACATTTTACCTATATAGGATCAGACATAGCTTGTTCTTTAAGGGGCTATAAGATTCAATATTTTCTCTCTTGTTGATGCTATGTTGTTGCCTACACTATCAGGATGCATATATACACATGAATTGTGGTTGTCTGCATGTTTCTTTACATTGCAACAGCTTCTTCTTGATCTATAAGATTTGAGCATGGTTTCCTTATTTATATCAATGCAGATGGGACCACAAACTTTGCACATTGTTATCCTAGCTTTGCTGTCTCCGTGGGTGTGCTTTTCAGAGGAAAACCAGCTGCTGCTACTGTGGTAACTGATGAATCATTAAAATGGTGACCTTTTCAGAATTTCATGTTTCTAGGCTCTAGCCATTTTCTTATTAGCCCCAGTAAACGTCTCCTGTGTTTTTCTTATGAGGACGCAAGTCATATTATTGTGAATTTTTTCTAGTCTAAATGTTTAAAACTGCAAGTAGGAGATTAAAAAAGTCATTGTAATAAACTTATTTGTTTGAACACAACTTCATTTTTGAGAACATTGTAGGGACAATATTGTCATCTTGATATTTGTTCTCATGTGTGTTTCTTTACCATGAACATGAGGTTGACAATGTCTCGTGCATCTGTAGGTAGAGTTTGTCGGTGGCCCTAAGTGTTGGAATACTCGCACTTTTTCTGCAGCTGCAGGTAGGAGGCCTCTATTCTCAGGACTACTATAATTGTTATTTAGCTGTGTCTTTGATATACATCACTTCATAATATTCCAGGCAAAGGTGCAACTTGTAATGGTGAAAAGATTCACGTGAGTCAAACGGATAAGGTGAGTCATCATGTAATATGATTATAGAATGGCTTACTTTGAGTGGATGTTTTCTCCTTAACTCTTATTATTTTACTCGGTTCTTAAATATTAGTGCTTCATTATACATGAATTGTCATTTTGGAGTTTGTACTAATGGTGAGGAATAGTCTGCCCATTGGATTTTGGAACGGCAGCAACACTGGCGCGAGGCCTGACGAGGGTGGGTGAGGGGCTGGCATCACTGTTCTGTCTCCGGAGATGGGTGGGTCTGGAGGTTCAGGCGGAAGATGGTTGAGTGGCTGTGCGTGTCTCCCATAAGAGAGAAGGGGGAGAGAAAATTTAGAGATTAAGGCCCGTTTGAGCCACATTTTTTCCTCATTAAAATGAAAAATATGACCGTTATCTATCGCATCAACATTTAAATTCAAATTTTTTATCTCGTGTGTGCCCAATAACGACTATATTTTTCATTCTCATTTTCAAAAGAGTTAGCTCAAACAGGGCCTAAATTCCATTTCCTGCAAAATTATATTAACTACAAAGCGAGGAGTAATAATACCATGGCTGTTGGAAGATTGGTTAGACAAACAAAGACCAATTGAGAAGATGAAGAAGCTCCAGTGGATGCGAGTGAATGGAAAAAGGGGTTAAATTTTTTTATATATCATAGTTTTGATAAGGCTGTAGTGGATGTGGGCTTTTGTTATTTTTACGAATCCCATTAGATGTTTTATTAGGTAGAAATGCACGGGCTTGTTAGTTTAGGCGGTAGAGTTGGGGTTGACTAGATGAGGCCCAATATAGTCAGTGCTGCACTTATTTCTGGGAAAAAAATTGAATTTTGAAAGACATCCTTGTATTCGTGTGTGAGATTTGGACTCTTTTTAGTCATGTCCCCGTATTTTATATTTTAGAAAATAAAAGATTTGATGCTTAGATATGTACCCGTACCCGAGTCCAAGCATCATAGGTTGTGTTCTATTAGGGAGATTCCTTGGGCAAGTGTTCGACATGGCATGCGTCGTGTTCTATATTAAAAAATATAAAAATCATGATGATATATAACTATGAAATATTAAAGAATTTAAATGGCGTGTCAGCTTCCTACTTTTTAGACATTCACTAATTACCATGTCCAAGTCATGTCGTGTTTGTATTCGTGCAACTCTATCTTCCAAACCATCTTTCCATTTTTCGGGGCAGTGTTAGAGGTTTTTATTTTTTTCTTTTCATTTGTGGTATTTCTATTAGGTGGAACGATCACTTCTGGTTACTGGGTTTGGGTATGAACATGATGATGCATGGGCTACCAATATAGAGTTATTCAAGGAATTCACTGACATCAGTCGGGTAAATATTTTTCCGTTTCTTTATGGTTTATTTAATGATGCATGGGCTACCAATATAGAATTATTCAAGGAATTCACTGACATCAGTCAGGTAATCTTTTTTTTTTCATTTCTTTATGGTTTATTTTAATTTTTGTAATTTTACAGAGGCTTTATGGTTTATGTTCATCAATACTGGATAAAAGGACTTTCTGTGATGAATTCCTTTCACTTCCCTGCCTCTCTCCTTTGGCATGTGTATGTGTAGGGTGTGAGAAGGCTTGGTGCTGCTGCAGTGGACATGTGCCATGTAGCTCTGGGAATTGTTGAAGCCTACTGGGAGTATCGTCTTAAACCATGGGATATGGCTGCCGGTGTTTTGGTAATTTCTTGTCCTCCAGTGTTAATGGGGAAAACACTCATGAGTCTCATTCTATGGGTTGATGGACACTTAGATCTCAATTCTAATTTCTTGGTACACACGTCCTTACAATAATACTAGTTTGGGGGCCAGTTTGCCAAAAAAATTAGAATGGGGGCCAAGTCCCAATCGACCAACAGAATGGTGACTGGTGGTTGTAATTTCCCCACTAAATGTAATTTTCATGTACACTCCAGTCCCTTGCACGTGCTTCACATTGTGGACTTGAACTATGTGGAATAGTTGTAGAAATGTGTGGTGCACAACACGATGTTTGATGGGTGGGAGGGGTGAGTGTACAGGGGGAGGGAGGGAGGGAGAAGGCAGGCAGGGGTCTAGGTAAGGACAGTGACCGTGGAGGTGGAAGTGGAAGTGGAGAATGGGAGACAAGGTGGAGGTGAGGAAAGAGACGAATACAAAGGGATAATCGATTATGACAAAAAGAGGCTTGCTTTATATAATTTTGAAAGGTAAGGCTTTTTTCAATTGCTTCTCTCCAACTTGTCAAGAAACTACCTCACTTGATGATAGATCATTTGTGTTAGCGACAGACACCCCTTGTCAGTTTCTTGGGTTCCTCTTTGAATTTCAACAGCTTGTGCTTTTAATATGGTTTTCGTATTTCATCATAAGAAGCGTACCTTATAAGTGGCAGTATTCTTTCTGAGCTTATCCCTTGCATAATGTAAAAGATGTCTCAAATTAAAGAGGGATGCATCTAGAGCATTGCTTTTGTTTACTCTTTGCTTAGTTTCTGCTTAATTGAAGTAATTCCTATACTATTGGAGATAAAGATGGGCACTTCAGAGATTTTATGAGGTTCTTTTACATCCTATTTATGAAATTATGTTCAGGGACTATTCTTTTGCAGTAATTTATCTAATCTCACGCTTTGAAGCAGATAGCTGAAGAGGCTGGGGGAACAGTTTCTTGCATGGATGGGGCAAAATTTAGTGTATTTGATAGATCTGTCTTGGTATCCAATGGTGTGCTTCATGCCAAGGTTAGTTTCTTCTTTAGTTTGATCTGCTGACTTCTATTTCTGCGCTCGTGTTACTGTGTAGCTTCTGCTGTTATAAATAAGACAATTACTTGGTTCTGTAAAATTAAAAATCACTATTTACTTTTTCTATTTAGTCAAAGTCAAACATTAGTTTTAACTAGATTTTCACAATTAGTACCCATTTATTGACCACATATTTCATGGGCCCAATACTATTCCTCTTAAAAAGTTACTAATAATTTTATCCGAACACT
>CAIGRS010295882.1:0-12639 GCA_903798395.1 Fraxinus floribunda
AATTAGGATTATTTGGTAATAATAATATATATATGTAATAGAAAATTATAAATTGACAAAAATACACACAGATGACAAAACTATTGAATTTTACATATTTGGATGAATTTTCAAAAAAAATCATGTGGATCTGTCAACGAAATGGTAGGTTTGAGAATTTTAATTGCAGTTTAAAACTAAATCGAACCGGCGAAAAAATATATAAAAATATAAAAATAAAAAAAATCACCAAACCGACGATTTCTAAAATGCGGTTTCGGTTTAATTTTCTAGTTTGACGATTTTTGCTTACAGCCCTACAGGCCCCCCAATAGGGGGCCGCCATGTGTTGATTATGTAAAACATTAGGTAATCTATTTGGTACAAATAGATAAATCCATTTTCAATTGCTTCTAATCTCGAGCAGAATTCTCTTACCTGTACTAAAAATGGACTACAAGCTACAGTGATAACCGGATGTATTAGTAGATCTTTTGCAATGACGGAAATATAAGGTATTTTCGTTCAGTCTTTCGCCAAAAATCTAGTAAATTGAATTGTATAGAATCAATGGGTTCCACACTCCTAAACATTTGGTAAATAAAGTATTTAACTAATTCATCGGGCATTCCAATAGGACTCGAATTCGATGTTGAATTATATGCAGGAGACATACTAGAAAAAGAACTTCCTACATCATATCTTTCATCCCTAATGGCTTTAAATAATTCACTAGTTTTGCATCGCCTGGGTCCATTACACTTGCCAAAGGAAATAGCATAGGCAAATCTTTCCAGTATTTTCTGAACTTCAGTTCCATAGAAAATAATATTTTATTAAAAGAGAGATCATTTTTGTATTTTTTAACAGTTCTTCTAATGACAAAAAAGACATTCAAGAACTCTTAAATTAGTGTGATAGTACCAGATAAGATATTTGTGGAATCATTAAAACTTGTCAAAAAATATTTGACTTTACATTATCAATTAAATCAATAACATGTACATTTTTTACATGACTAGAATTATAAAATTCAGTGATTAAATGTTAATATCATTTACACGATTTTAATAATTTGTTAATGGAATTGCCTGCGTCAATTACAAATTTTTTGGGATCTTGGCCAACTTGTGCACGAAGTTCCTCAATTGTTTATTTCTTACTTGGTGATAGATATGTCAATGAGTCGAGCCGAGCCGAAAAAAAAAAACTCGGGCTTGACTCGAGCTTTTTTGGGCCCGAGCTGAGTCGAGCAAAGCCTGACAAAAAAAAAATAAGGCTCGACCCGAGCCTTAGCGGGTCAATTTTTTTTAATAAGTAAAGGCCGCCTGGCAGCTACATAGCAAGCAGCTTTTCAAAAATTTTAATTTTAATTTTATTTTTTTTATGGGTAGGCTCGTACGGGCCGGCTCGGGCTTTTTTCGGGCTGGGCCGGGCCCGAGCCGCCGAGTATTTTTGCCATCCCCACTTGGTGATATGATGATATATACTATTGCATCATTAATTCTAACTTGATCCTTAATATATTGCATATTATCCTGCATAATTAAATTCAAAATGTAACACACAACGAACATCAAACAAAAAATAACCAAAATCAGGAATAAGTACTCTACAAAGTTTATCTATATTCCCTAATAATTTGCATGAGAGCATTGAAAATATTGTTAGCATTATGAGAAAATTTAATTATCTTAAAAGCAATAATATTTTTATGTATCACCCAAAATGGGTCTATGTAGTGTGCAATTATTGTTATATAACATTTTGTAATTACACATTCCCATAAATTTGAAGTAAACGATATAACACTACCATATTTATGTTAAGAACTTATCAATTTGTTCTTTGTTCTAAGGAAATACTTTAGTGTATCATTATGAAAAGTGTTTCTACTTACCCCTATGTACCTTGGTTGGAGATATTCTTTCACAAACGTTGTGAAATGGTCGTTATCTACTATGCTTAGCGACAACTCAAGACCGATAACGAATTTCATCATTCCTTCATGAGTTTTTTCCTTCAAATACATTCATGTGCTTAGTGTTGAAGAACCGCTACCGAAAGAAGGAGTACCAAAGGCTAAAATTGTTTGAGATCCTCTAATAAGTCCATGCATGGTTGTACATCTGGTGTAGTGACGTTAACATGGGTAGTATCGATATCCTTTTGCCATGATAATCATGTTTGGTAGATTTACACACAGTCTTAAACTCTTGGACTCGTCACGGTACGACCCGTTGAAATCGATTTGAAGTCTTCCCAACACTTTACAACTTTTTTTCCTTTCACTTCTCTCTTGCATCGGGAATTTGTAGTTTTGTCATCTAAATCAATTGGATTACTACTTCCAAGAGCATTATTAATACCCGTTTTGACAAATCGTTGGGGATGGGGACATCGTGAGACCGACAAAATGATTGGGAAATTCAGATTGTGACATCATAGATGAGCGATTATCGAACAAACCCTGAACAAAATAACGAGGATCCATGTGTATGTAATAGAATGTAGTGTAGAGAATAAAGATGGAATATATAAATTGGATGATGGAGTGTGGAGAATAGAATTGAGAGAATGTATGTAATTAAATTGAGTTTGAATGTAATAAAAATATAGAATGTGTACAAAATAATGAATGTATTTAAGCATCAAAATTAAACTCTGATTCACAAGGTTACGCAGAAATTTAAGATTTACTTGTCCTAATCGATTATGCCATAAATAAAACAATTTAAACATATAAGTAGGAATCAAACTTTTATTCATAATGCTTTATTTTAGTACAACTGTAAGAACCTTTATTTTGAAAATTCCATTACATAAGTATCATTTACCAATATATATTATATTCTTATTGAGTACAAATTTATTGGAAACAAATATAAGTTCAAAGCCATTTTTGCTAAGTACAGCCCCAGAACCAAGATTCTTGCGTATATTCAGTACATTGTTGATGACGAGCTCTTTGCTGGGAGCCATTTTAAAAGTAATCTTCCCTTGTCCTTCAACCTTCAAGCTTGTAGAATTTTCCATGAAAAGTTGTTCTCCATTTAGTTCTTTGTAGTTTGAGAACATAGTCTTGTTTGTACAAATAAAGCGGGTAGCACAAGTATCAACTCACTATTCCCGTGGATTACCAACGCTGTTGCATTCAGAGACAATCGTAGACATATTCATCTCTTGTACCCCTTTAGATAGGATGTCTCTTTCAACTATTTTTGCTTGTTCATTTTTCTTAGGATTTCAACATTCGTTAGAACGATGTCTTGCTTTTCCACAAATGTAGCAGTTGCCTTAGAACTTTTCAGCATTCTTGGTATATCTCTTTTTGGTCCATCACCCGAGACCTTACACTTTTTGTTGACCCTCAAATCAGATTCCACAAAATTTGCTCCAAGTTGAACAACAGAGTTCCCTTTGATCTTTCTATTGTCTTCTTCAATCCGCAAATAGACTATCAATTCCTCCAAATTCATCTTTTTACATTTGTGTTTGAGATGATTTTTGAAATCTCTCCATAAAGATGGAAGCTTCCCGATGATAACAACAACTTGGAAAGGCTCACTCAACTCCATTTTCTCCACATGAATGTTATGAAGTTGAACCTGTAGGTTTTGGAGCATATCATCTTATAGGCAACGAACTTTTCGACAACGAACTTCTTCGTGCCTATGTCTTTCGTTTTGTATTTTTTCTCTAAAGAATCTCAAAGTCCCTTGTCCAACTTCATGGCACTATATACTCCATAAAGCATATTGTCCAATCTATTTAGGATATAATATTTGCAAAGGAAATCTGAATGCTTCCATGCATCCAATGCTATAATTGATTCACGATTATTTTTCCCTTCTTTTATCGTTGTAGGGGTTTCAGTTAGGAACTTTGACAAGTTCAGAGTTGTGAGATAAAATATATTTTATTGCCATATCTTGAAGTCCATTCCTCCAACTTTCTCCGATTTTCCCCATGTGGAATTGGAGTATTTTTGAGTGGTATAGCTAAAGGTGGAACCATATTTTTGGCGCAATTTATTGTTTAACTCGAAATAGTCTCAACAGTATTCATTTCATTACGCAAACAAAAGTTCAACACAAGTAAAATTTAAGAAAGGTATAGCACAAATGCCTATTCTAAAAGATGAAAAGAACGAGTTTTGATCCAACAAAACAACGAAATTTTTTGTCTTAAGAATGTTGGGGATATAGTATAAATATTGTTTTGTATGTGGACAATAATTTGGCACAAGTTTAACAACACGAACGATGTTAAGCTGCAAATGAAAAAAAAAATGGTAGAATCAAAATAAGAAGAAGAAGAAAATGATCTAAGACAACTGATAACACTCTTTCCTTAAGACAAATTTGCCCCGCAATGGTGCAAATTGAGTAACAACGTCTCCCAAGATACAACGGATTACTTACTTGTAGTAGAAGCACTTCCAACTACAAGACAACAATGAATATAAACGTATTTGCTCTCTATAAAGAATGACTTTGAATGCAAAATTTGAAAGAGTTTTAGCAAGAACTTTTATGCAAGATTCAAGAATATGAATTGAGATACCTAAATGATGTCCACAAGATTCAAGAATATGAATTGAGATACCTAAATGATGTCCAAAGGATCCAATATATAAGGAGGGGTGTGAATGGAGAGACACACCTCAAAACTCAACAACCTTCATAAAGGAAAACGCCATTCTCTGTCACTCGTCTACCGCTAGAGCTCCACTCGTGCACCAAAAGAAGAAATCCCGACGCTCGCGCCGAGCTACTGCTCTAGCAACGGTCTTAGGTGCTGAAAAATTGATATTCCTTTAAGCTTTGGATCTCAAATTCTCGTTCATTCGAAATTGGTTTTGAGGTTCCAAATATACCACGATTATCTATTCGAATAGTATAGTAAATTAGTCTATTCATTTTCATAATTTGACTATAGGATCAAGTCCAAATATTTGGTCGAAATGATACGAAAGTCACTTTTCACATTTTTCATGGTTTTATACTTGACCAATTTCATTCATTTTAAAACCAAATTCCAACAAAAATATGTGCCATTTATTGTTTAAAGTATTATTAAATCAATGTATAAAAAGTTGTCAACTCATAACAATGTCAAACTTGATGTTAAATTTAATGTACATGTAGCAAGATTGCTACTATGTATGAACAATTCGAAAATCTTCGAAACTTCCTGAATTATTGTTTCATCGATGAGAAAATTTGTCATCCTCATTTCTTGATGTCCAAACAAGTTCATGGTGTCCTGTTTTGATATTTTGAATTATTACGTAGACCAAAAATACCCCCATAAATCTCGAATATGACATCTACAAATAGAAATGCAAAATTCCATTAAACAACAGAAAATTAATTTTGGCTTCAAACACACACATTATGAATATCAATAAACTTATGCCCTGGTTTGAGCATGGGGAAAATGCATTGGAAGTAATGATTTTTTTTGGAGAACATGTGGTTAAGAAATAAGAAAAAATCTCGATTTACGGAGATATTTATTTATTTTATTGAAAAATGTGTGGTTGAAAATAAATTTGGAAGAAATAAGTTTTTTTTTTTTTTAATGCGGCTCAAAAAGGACATGGTATATTTGTACAGAAACATCACCCATTTCATTTAGATTAGCATGCAGAAATTTTAGTCCAAAATATCCATTAAGGGACATCTGTTTCCGTCTTTTCAAACCAAACTCGTTCAGATCAATACGTGGAAATTTTAGTGCAAAATCTCCATCTGGAGCCTAGTGCTAGATTATCTTATCTACTTGAAATAGATGACAAGTGATAATGAAATACCAATCACGATCACCAATTCAATTAGCAATAACTTCTTTCCACAATCCTTTTTTTTCTCTCAATGTTAATTATACCACTACGTTTAATTTTTCTCAATTTTTAGTTTGATCAATGAAAGACACTACTTTGTCTTTTCGTGATACTATCGTGTTCACCTCCCTTCTTATGTTTCTTCTGCTAACCCAAGGCACCAAATTTCGAATCTATGTTAGAAATCGTGTACTTAGATTGTGACATTCAACTGGGAAAATTCATTGTTGAGAAAAACACAACTATAATTATACTAAAATGTAGATAATTTGTTAATGTTTTTATATGATTATTATGTCAGTGTTACGTTAAGGTCAATTATTATGTCAGTGTTACGTTAAGGTCAATACTTTGTCATTTATACTGTAGTTGGCATGTCAAATTTGATATACCTCATAGTCTGGACAATTAATAGAAGAATATAATAAAAAAAAAATATCCAAAGAGATTCCCTTGAAGAATATTCCTAAGTTAGCACTATGATAATAAGAAAAATATACTCGGAGAGTCTTAATTAATATTCCAGTCAAATTCCAACTGGTCTGGAAGGGATGCCAAAAAAAAAAATCAGACAAATTCAATACCTGCGGGGTTCGTCCCGAACAAGACGGGGATTACCCGCTTAATCAGGTATTCGGGACGGGGCAGAAAATTTTGCTCCGGGGCGGGGACTGGTGGCCTGCCCCTCCCCCCCCCTCCCCGGTTTAATTTTTTTTAGAATTCAATACTTTAAATGAAAAATTTCACGAAATTTTATTAGTTCTAATAGAAAATGGCAACTAAAATTATTTGTCTAAATCTAATGATTGAGGACAACAAAAATAAATTATCAAAATTTTAAAAAAAAATTAAACGGGGCAAGGGCATCACCCCGCCCCGCCTTGCCTTAAACAGGTAACGGGACAGGGAATTGCTTGGCGGGGCTAGGGAGGTTGCCCTGCCCCATTGCCATCCTTATTCTTTGAGGACTTTCAAGACACACAAATTCTTATTTTAGTTATTCCACTTATTTTCTTATGAATTTAATGCTCAACTTTTGAAAACTCAACATACGAGTGCTTGTTCAATTTCAAGTTTCGACTTAATATCTAAAACTCATTCATACATGATTTCCCTCTACCCCATTTTAGTACTGGAAGTTTTCAAATATAGAGCTAATTATAGTGATTAACACAATAAGAAATTGGATTACAGGAATGCGAACTCCATGCCGGTCAGGTCCAGAAACAGAGAAGATCAATCCTCTCAATAGTGGACTGCACCCAACCAAATAAATACAAAATTAACTGGGACGCAGCGGTAAACTTCGGTAATAATCGGGCTGGTATTGGTGTTGTCGTGAGGGATTGGAATGGTAACACTAAAGCATCGCTGATGTGTCAAAGGAAAGTTCTCTCGAATGCTTTGCTGGCTGAATCCATGGGTGCCATGGAAGCTGTATCACTTTGCAGATAGCTCGATCTGAGGTCGATCATTCTAGAGGGGGATGCGTTGAATGTTGTGAAGGGACTCAATGGTGAATTAGAGTTCTGGAACTATCCCAGTTCTGGAACAAGACACTAAAAGCATGCTTCGTTCATTCCATTCTTGGTCTGTGAGTCATGTATCTAGAAAAATTAATGTGGTTGCTCATAATTTAGCAAAGGAAGCACTCAAAATCTCTGAGGAGAGAATAGTGTTGGAGGACTCTCCTCCTTGTATCCAAAATTTGCTATTTTGATGATTATGAAAGGAATTAATTTCTAAAAAAAAAATCGAACAAATCAATTCCGGTGATGCTGCCCCCATGGGGGTGAATTTGGGGCAAGGTCAGGACGAGGTATGAAAAATAAGATCCCTTCCCCTCCCCAAATTTCTAGTTATACAACAAAAATAAAATCAAAATTTTATTTTATTGGGCCATTGGCTGCCTTTTTTTTTTTGTCTGGCCCTAAGCCAGCAACCCGACCAGCCAATCCAAACCCAAATTACAATAATATTAGATAGATCTAGTAACTCATTCTCACAACAATAATAGAGTAGAGGGTACAAAGGCCAAAACTCAAGTCCTAATTGCTCATTGCTCTCTCCCACTATCCTTCGTTGTCGTGACTTTCTCTTCGGATTTAAACTTTTCAAAAATCTCAGATTTCACAGAAAAAAAAAAAATATATATATATAGAGTCCTAATTTTTCATTGCTCTCTCCCACTATCCTTCGTTCTCGCGACTTTCTCTTCGGATTTAAACTTTTCAAAATTCTCAGATTTCACAGAAAATATATATATATATATATATTAAGGGGATAGTAATAGGGGTGGGAGTTGCCCTGCGCTGCCCGCTCTGTTGAAGCGGTAATCGACAATGACGGACGCATACATTTTGAGTTAAGGGGTGATAAAGTGGATTTTATACACTTAATTGAACTTAAAAATATAGATATTTATTAATTCTTTTGAATAATTATAGCCTAATTTATTGTGTACTTGGTTTATTAGGTTAAACTCGTTGAATGAAAGTGCAATTGAAAGAAAGAAGCAAAAATGACAATATCCAAAGTTTGGGAACCAAAGTGTAAATACTCAAAAGTTCTGTTGAACATCACGATGAAAATTAGAGAATGTTAGGAGTCAATTAAAAGTTAGTTCCACACAATTTAAGAAAGAAAAACACGTAATCATTAAAATCAAAGAGCAAAAGCTAGGATTTGAAGACTTTTGATGTTGATGAAAATTCTTGGTGTAAAATCCAATTCTTTCCATCATTAAGATTTCAAAACCCGGTTATTAACTATATACTTTTTGTTTTTCGTTCATTATTATGAGTACCTAAATTTGTAGTTAGGGCGATCAATGTAATCTACGTAATACCATTTATTTCTTTTATTCAATATTCTAGTTCTTTAAATGCATACGTTTTGATTTTATTAATGAATTTAATGCTTTGAATTCTTCTGCCAATTATTCAATGATTTTGTGAATTTATTACAAATCAAGATGTGAGTTTTAGATTTAGACCACATAGTAGAATTCGATAATTTAATATAATATGTAGAGATATCTATACTAATTATTGTGGTCATTAGATGAATTATTAGAACTAATATTTCGTTTAATTAAGATTGATTCACATAGAGATGTGTAATTGAATTAGCTAAATAGATTCAATGAGAATTCAAGATGGGTAAATTGAATGCTTTTGAAGAATTCGATCGAACACTACGATAGTAATGAATCCTAATTAGAGAATTAAAAGGGATCCATAAGTAAAATTGTATGTTCTAACATCCACATTCATACTTTAAAGTCCAAATTTGATAAATTGTGTACATTAGATAATTTAGTTTAGTTAGAATAATTTAGATAGAAATCACAAACCTTATTATTATTATTTTTTATCAAATTAAAGTTAGGAATAATTTAACTAATTGTTAGATAGTTATTCTCGTGTGAACAATATCCGAACTCATTGGTCCACTATATTGCTTGTTACGATCCGTATACTTGCAAGATATAAAAATCAACAAGTTTTTAGCGCTATTGCAGAATATAAAAGTTAGGAATGTTAATCACGGAATCAATGAATTGGTGGCCAATTAATCCAAGCATTAAGATTGGAAGTAAAAACAATTCAACAATCAATTTGAGATTTAAAACTTACTTTTTTTTTTTAGCCCCCGTTTGGTACACATTATTTTCAAAAGAATGCATTTTTTTTTGTTGATGTGATGGGGAATATGTGGTTGAAAAAAAAGGAAAAGTTATTGATGTGATGGAAAATATTATTATATTGAAGAATGTGTGGTTGAAAATGAGATTGGTCACAATTTCACGAATTGGAACTAACTACATCGATTCACTAACTAAAAACTTTCGTTCAAGAAGAACTCGGCCCCCGTTTGGTACACATTATTTTCAAAAGAATGCATTTTTTTTGTTGATGTGATGGGGGGTATGTGGTTGAAAAAGAAAGAAAAGTTATTGATGTGATGGAAAATATTATTTTATTGAAGAATGTGTGGTTGAAAATGAGTAGAAGAATGAGAATGAAAAAAGAGAATGTGGCCCAAACAAGGGCTTAACTTTCATTCACATTCAATCTGATTTTGGATTATGAGCAAATTCTTTTTATTTTAGTTTAGCTTATTCATTTCACTATCAAATATAACATTTCACATGCCTCTCAAAATCAAAACCTTGCATTGTGGGTTGACTACTCGTTTTCTCTATGATTGTTCATTTTACTGCTTTTTATTGTTTTGGATATCATTTATCATTTGCTTGTTCGTTCTAAGTTTATTATGTATACTCTTATTATTATTTTTGTGATGTGAACGGAATTGATTGTTTTGAATAGCTTGACGTTGATCAAATAATCAAACTTCGACATGACTCGATTTTTTGTACCATTTTAATTAATTATTTTTTAAGTAGGTGTAGTAGATACTTTTGCTATATTGCTATTAACTATTTCAGTAGGCTAATGATGTTCTTAGTAATTATTAAGATTAACTTTACATTTTGACATATTGTATTTGACCGCACTCAATACTTTTATTTCTTTAAATTATGGAAGACATGATTATATATGTGTTGATTTACATTTTTATGTTATTTAATTGTTTTAGGTTTGTTTGTAATTAAATGAATAAATATTTTAAAAAACTAAATGGACATTTAAGGCATGCATGTGCATGTCGTAAAAAACTTTTTAGGCACGAGGGAGCACCCCGTAAAAGGACTTTTACAGCTTGCATAAAAATATTCCATAAAATACCCTATTTTTTACGGCATGTAATTGCATGCCATAAAAAGTTAAAAGTATTTACAATGTTTCGTTCATTCACTATTTTCTTTTCAATTTTTATGGCATGCAGCTGTACGCCATAAAAATTTAAAATATTTACGGTATGCATTGCACATAGTAAAAAGTTCATTAACTTCATACTTTTCGTGTTTTTAACCATACATTGTATGCCGTAAAAAGGGACAAGTATTTGACTGCTTTATACGGAATTCACATGTATGGTGTAAAGAACATTTTACGGTATGTAATGCATACCATAAAATGCAAACTCTATTGCGGTGATCTTCAAAATATGTGATTCCATTTTTATATAATTGAAGGAGATATATAGATTTCAAATTACCTTTATTTTTTTGCCTTCTTGAAGTTGATTTATTTCCGACGGGTTTACTTTTTCTATATGATATTGACGTCTTCATTCTTAATCGAAATTGAACAGCAGCAGCCTTATTATTCCCTTGAGAGTTATTCAATCAATTTTAGATTTCTCATGATATCTTTTTCACAGTTTGGCTATCACTAAGATCATTTCCAGGAAAATCCTCGTCATAATCTAATGCTTATATTTTAGTTAGATTTGACTCATTTCTACGTAGGTTTTGACGATTTTCTCAAAACAGTAATACCACGGTTATCTTTATTCTTGTTTCTCACAAAAGACGCCAATTTGTTGACCTCTAAATAATCATCAATAAAATTCTCTCACCTAGCTTGTATTTTCCCTCGTAAACTTACTTTTTATTTTTATTTTTTTTTGGTTTAGTGGGGAGCAAGAAGAAAAAAGGTTATTTAGGAGGGAGTTATTTCAAATTTTGCATAACATCTTCATTTTCAGGCGTACCTATTTATATTTCTATATAGGCTTTGGGTTTGATGTGCCTTTCTTACATAACATGTGGCAGTGACTTCTAACTAAATGTGTTATCTGTTCATGTTTATTTAACCAGTTTAATCCTATCATTTTTACTCAACTATATTGTTTCACTTTGTTTGAGGCCGTTTATGAGGGTTTTTCCAAAAGGGTGCTTTTAGCTCATTTTGAGTTCACATATGTTTTTGGCCTTTTAAGAATGTTTGCTTAGGTGCATTTCATATGTAATATTTGTTGGAAAATTCCAACATATGTGGTCGCATATGTAATATATTAAATGCATGATACTATTTTTAAAGATTATTCAATTAAAGTGATCCATTAAAGCTGATTTTTTTACTAATGAGTATTAAATTTCATGAAAATATACTGTTAAGACCGGAATGTTTGTTTTAAATTGATGAGGGGCCAATTTGAAACAACTGAAAGATAATAACTGTATATTCAGTTATTATTATTTATCATGGAGTCATGGTCCCCAAAATTAAACGTGGCTTTCATTTTCTCTGCATCCCCATCAATAGAGAGAAAAATTAAGAGAAGGCTACGTATCAATTTGGAAGATCGATAATCCATTTTCAATTTTCCATCAAGTGGTATCAGAGTCACTCCATTGTTGAATCCTTGAGAAATCGAGGTTTTAAACATTCTAAATTTTATGGAATTTGGGAATTTGGCATGCGATTATATGAATTTTGGCATAATTAAGGATTTTTTTTCCAAAAATTCGGATTTTAAAATTAAAGATTTTCAGACATGTTATTTAAAAAAAAAAAAAAATTGGAGGCAATCGCCGCTACCGCCGGCAACATCGCATCGATGTCGCTATAACAGCAACGTGAAACGTCGCCTAAGTGCATCAACCCCCGACCATAAGGTGTCTTGGCAACACGGCGGGAGAAGGATGGAAGGGGGAAAATTTTTAGGGTTTCAGGTTTGGGTGAATTTTGGGGGCGGGGGCTTAGGCTGCAAATTAGATATTTTAGGCCCCTTCTTGCAATTTAATATTAGGGTTAAATTTTAAGTTTCAGCCCCTAAATTTTAAAGTTCATCCTAATTGGCAATTAAAGCCCTCAAAGTTTCAAGATAAATAAAATTAAGTGTTCTGTTTTTCAAATTTTGGTATAAAGGGCTCATTTGAGAATATAATATTCGAA
>CAIGRS010295891.1:0-12066 GCA_903798395.1 Fraxinus floribunda
TTTCTTTTCGAGCTTCAATTCAACTTTCCAAAACTTGTGAAATTGAGTCCTATTTGATCCAACTCCTTCATATAACCCTTGAAACACAAAATACAACCAAAATTAGAAACTTGAACAATTGTAATCATCAAAATATGAGGAAATATAAATAATTAAATAGCTATTATGAATTCTATCACTGGGTCGTTATATAACGACCCCAAACTTTTCAAAGCTTTGGATGTTTTACTATAACATTACATTTATTGCACCTGTGATCCTGAATCTTTCGGGCACATGATTAACAAGCTGCCACATGTATTAAAACGGACCAATAAAGGGGACTCAAAATCATAGTACATTTTGTAATCAATTTTACAAATGCTTCGTAGTTGCTCATTTGTTTAGTTAGATAATTAGTTATAAAATCACAATTCGCAAATTAACTATTTGATTACAGAAAATATTAATTATAACTAGATTAACTTGTAAGTACATCGTCCTCATGAAAACAATGTCTTATTGTCATCTCTACCATCTACACTATAAACTTAATGGCCCACTACAGCACAAACATATGATAGAGCTGCGGCTGCCACCACCACCCCACAACCGTCCTCTTTGAAAATCTACCAAAAATTACATAAACTAAAATAGATACAAAACTAAACCCAAATATTTTTCTCAAATCCTAAATATCCAGTTTGCTCATTTTCAATCCAATCGAGATTTGAATTTATCAGATTTGCAATTTAGAAATAAGTTTTCTGGCAAAAATAAATGTTCGAAGATCTTGTTTCTTGACGAAACCAGATCAGTGGAAGATCTAGTTTATCAACTTGAATCATCAATGTCAGAAAAGAGATAACCAAACTTAAGGGAGAAAATTTTGGGTTTACACCTTTTGATGACACTACACCTGACCTCGAGCTAATGGGCCTGACCTTGGGCCCCAATTTAGTCCAATATGCTTCGGGTAGAGGTCGAGCTCGAGGTCCTACGTGGGCCGGGTCCCGCCCACACCATCCTTGCTCAATCACTAACCTTAATTCAACACAAACTAATCCCCTAGATTGCACAATCCTACTAGGACTCAAATTGGCTATGGAGAGATTAATCTTTCTAGGACTCCACCATCCTCCTCTATAAATATGCAACTCTGCCTCATCATGCAAGTATGTTTTAACAGCATTCATGATAAGTTTTTCTTGAGCTCTTCACTGACTTAAGCATCGAAGGGGCAATGAGGACACACCTCGACGCCTTTGTTTCAGGTATTGAAGATCGGATCAAGTGGAGCTCTTCCATCCGGTTCGGGTTGGCCTGGGTACAAATTTTGACATCATCATTGGCACCGTCTGCGGGAACGCTACCAGAAGCCATGGTTAATACATGCTCAGGACATCTTCCAGCCAGCTCATTTATACCTAACCAACCCGTCGCTATGGACATCCTAGTCCCCCAGGAGGTTACATCTGGAGGACCGCCGTAACCCCTAACAGTCATAACTCTAGTCGTGTTCGAAGAACTTCGCCAACAAGTGGCCATGTTGGTCAACTACTATAGGAGAGAGAGGTATCTCTACGATACCCTCTCCCCTAAGTGGTAACATCACTGATGGTTGGATTTCGGTCCCTAGCCATGGTGAAGCCGGCACATCAGGCAACCTCAGCCACCCGTTGGTTCGGGATCAATTGCACAGGATCTTGCCGACCTAGCAAGGATTATTCAAGAAGGAATCACGGTCGGGATGCTTCAGAAATCCCAAGCAGCAACAGGATTTACCCCGAACACTCCTCTCACCTCCGAAGTTTTATCGTACCCTCTCCCAGATCGCTTTAAGTACCCTCAGGTGAAAGAATATGATGGGATCACTGACCCCATCAACCATCTCAACATATACACCGACATTATGAATCTACAGGTTACACTTGACGTTGTCATGTACAAAGCCTTTCCTCAAACATTAACTAACATCGCCCAGGATTGGTTTTCCACATTAGAGCCCAACTCCATATCCTCTTTTACGAACTTAGCCGACAGGTTCTCTGCGTCCTTTGCAAGTAGCAAGCGTATTAGGAAGATCGCTGCATCACTCATGCAGATGCATTAGGGACCTAATGAGACTCTTTGTAGTTTCATGATCAGGTTTAATAAGGAAAGACTTTTGATCCCGAACTTACATATCATAGCTGCTGTATCCGCCCTGACTTACGCCGTAAGGTGTGAGGAGTTCAAGATGTCTTTGTCAAAGACACCTCCCAAGTCCATAACCGACCTGCTCACCAGGGCAGAGAAGTACGTCAACATGGAGGAGACAATGTTCCCTAGGAGAGATGTCCTACCAGCGAAAAGATCCGACCTGGAGAGGCCCCATGAGTCCAACCAGTGTACAGATATTTCTCGGAGTAAGTTGAGGCCAGAAGCTTCCTCGACATTGTTCACCTAATTGAACACCACGAGGTCAAACATCTTGATGGAGATCAAGGATCTTAAAGAGTTGAGAGGGGCCTCCAAGCTGCATTCTCCACCTAAAACCCGGGACAAGAGCAGGTATTGTGACTTTCATAAAGACCATGGACACACAACGGGATGATGCATAGCCTTGAAATGGGAGATCGAGTCTCTTATCAAAAGAGGCTTCCTAGGCACATATATCAGTTGAGATAAGCATTAGTAGGAAAACCAGAATAAGGGAAGACCCCTGCTAGTGGGAGGATCAGCAACCAACCGTGGGTAACTTTATTATTGGAGAGAGAGCCTCAGGAAGAGACTCCGCAACTGGCGCAATCAATATGCGAGACAATATCCTCAGGTCTCCAACATGGATATCGGTAGTATGGAAGATATAAATTTTGGATCAAGGGATTTGGAGAGCATGTCTTTCCCTCATGATGATGCCCTGGTTATATCAGTAATCATCGCCAACTTCGAAGTAAAGAGGATCCTGGTTGACAACGATAGTGTGGCTAACGTGTTATCACATGAAGCTTTTAGTAAGATAGGCATCTCAGAAGAGCAACTTAAACCCATCAAGAACCCCCTTCAAAGGTTTGGAGGAGGTATTGTCATGCCCAAAGGTGTCGTTAGTTTACCTCTAACACTGGGATCCGAAGGAAAGAAGGTCACTCAGATTACGTTATTCCAGGTTGTTCAGACTCCCATGGCCTACAACGCTATACTTGGAAGGCCATTGTTGAATGGGATCAAGGTGATCATATTAACATTCCACCTGGCAGTGAAATTTCCTACGAGTGCGGGAGTCGGAGTGGTTTGCAGAAGCTAAGTAGTGGCTAGACAGTGTTATGTGACTAGCATTCGGGAAATCAAGTCTGATGTCATGCAATTATCAGAGGTGAAGCTCGAGCTAGATCATCGAAGGAGGCTCACACCAGTGGAGCAAATGGATGAGGCCGAGCTCGAGTTTTGAAGGATGTTTACTATTGGTCAAGGTCTTGATGACGCCACCAGGAGTCAGCTCATCTGGAAGTCAATGTATTTGCTTGGAGGGTAGAAGACATGCCTGGGATTGACCCTACAGTTATAGTACATAAGCTCAACATAAACCCCGGGGGAAGATTGGTAAAGCAGAGGAGAAGACAGTTTGCACCAGAACGGCGGGAGGTCATACGAGAGGAAATAACAAAGCTCATCGATGCCAATTTCCTACGGGAAGTTCAATACCCTGATTGGCTCACCAATGTGGTCCTAGTCAAGAAAGCCAATGGGAAGTGGCGAGTCTGCATCGATTTCATGGATTTGAACAAAGCATGCCCTAAAGACAGATATCTCCTACCTCGAATTGATAATCTTGTGGACAGTACCTCGAGTCATAAATTGTATAGCTTTTTGGATGCTTTTTTCGGGTACCATCAAATTCTAATGTGAGAGGAAGACCAGGAGAAGACATCGTTCATGGCAAACTCAGCCATTTACTATTACAGGGTTATGCCATTCGGATTGATGCATAAGGTATTTTCCAACATGATAGGAAAGAGTGTTGAAGCATATGTGGACGACATGGTTGTTAAGAGCTAGCAGGTGGACTGTCATATCTCAGACTTAGAAGAAGTCTTCACCACACTACGAAGGTATAAGATGAAGCTAAACCCTGCTAAGTGTGCTTTTGGTGTGGTTTCCGGCAAGTTTTTGGGATTCATAATCACACATAGGGGGATAGAGGCCAATCCTAACAAAATCTAAGCTTTGGTGTCCATGGAACCCCCAAAGTGTAAAAAAGATATGCAGAAACTGATAGGTCGGGTCACAGTACTGAACAGGTTCAAAGCTCGGGTAGCAGACAGATGCTTCCCATTCTTTAAAGTTCTAAGAGGTAACCAGAGTTTTTATTGGAGTGAAGAGTGCAATGTAGTATTTCAAGAGCTTAAGAAGGCCTTGGCAACCTCACATATCCTCACCAGACCAGAACCTAGTAATACGTTGTTACTATATTTGGCTGTCTCTGAAAGTACGGTGAGCACCGTCCTAGTGAAGGAGGTCGAAAAGGTCCAAAAACCAATATACTACGTCAGCAAAGTACTCCTTGATGTCGAAACACGATGCACGCTGGCTGTACAACTTGCTTTTGCTTTTGCTCTTGCTCTGGTGGTGGCTGCCAGAAAACTTCGTCAGTACTTTCAGTCGCATCCAATAATGGTGCTCACTAACTAACCACTAAGACACATATTTCAAAGGCCCGACGTCTCCGGAAGGTTACTTAAATGGGAGATCGAGCTAGGGAAGTTCGATATAGAGTTCAAACTGTGGTCTGCAATCAAGGCACAAGTATTGGCAGACTTCATTGCAAAGATTACACTAAGAGCTCGGGGTCTAGAGGGCAATGACTCGAGCAAGACCTTGGAGGTTTGGGAGATATTTGTTGATGGTGCATCAAACGGATCTGGCTCAGGCACTAGGTTTATTATCACCAACCTGGCAATAACTACTGAAATTCAATGTGCTTTTAGATTTGAATTCGTGGCCACCAATAACGAAGGGGAGTACAAAGCCTTCATCCTAGCGTTAGAATTAGCACATGACCTTGGGATCAAGGATGTCCAGCTATTCAGCGACTTGCAACTTGTGGTTGGTCAGATGGATAGCACTTTTGAGATAAGGGATGAGAAGATGAGTTTATATTATCTGAAGGTACATGACCTTCAAAGACGATTCAGGAGCTACGAAGTTGTCAAAATTGCCAAAGCCGATAACTCGAAGGCCGATGCCCTATCCCGACCGATGTTCATGGGGGTAGATGGACTAGACAGAACGGTGTACGTCAAAATAGTAACGGAGCCCAGTATCAGTTCGAAACCAAATATTATAGATATTGATCGTTAGCCCTCTTAGATGGATCCGACAATGGAGTATTTGAACAGTGGGAACCTTCCATCCGACCCCTGAGAGGTAAGAAGCATAAAGGCTAGAGCATCAAGGTATTGTATTATTGGAGGGGTTTTGTTTCATAGAAATCTTACACTACCCTATCTGAGGTGTCTCATACCTTTCGAGTCTCTTCAAGCCCTAGCAGAAGTTCATGAAGGTGTATGTGGAAACCACCAAGGAGCTCGTACGCTTGCCTACAAACTCATAAGGTGCGATTACTACTGGCCTAATATGAAGAAAGATGCATTGGACTATGTCAAGAGGTGTGACAATTAGCGGAGGTCCACGAAGGCATATGTGGAAATCATCAAGGAGCTCGTGCACTTGCCTACAAACTCATAAGGTACGGGTACTACTGGCCTAACATCAGGAAAGACGGGTTGGACTATGTCAAGAGGTGTGACAAGTGCTAAAAATTTGGTAATGTGATACATGCTCATGCTGAGGAATTAATGTCTATCCCGTATGCCGTCCTTTTCGAGCAATGTGGAGTCGATATCCTCGGGCCTTTCCTTTTGGCCAAGGGTCAGCTGAAATTCCTCACTGTAGCTGTGGAATACTTTACCAAGTGGGTAGAAGCCGAACCTTTGGCAACCATCTCAGATCCTAAACTCAGGTCATTCGTATGGAGGTCTACTGTTTGTAGGTTTGGAATATCTATAATGTTGATAACGGACAATAGGAGACAATTTGACAATATACAGTTCAGAAGCCTTTGCTCCAATCTCGGGATCAGACACCGCTTGACCTCAACTATGCACCCCTAAAGCAATGGCCTCGTTGAGGTAACCAATCAGATCATATTACAAGATCTGCATACCAGGATCGGGGACGCCAATGGTAGTTGGCCAGAAGAACTACCTGCCATACTTTGAATATACAGGACTTCTCATAGGACAGCGACCGGTGAGACCCCATTCATGTTAGCCTTTGGTGTGGAAGCCACCATGCCAGTTGAAATCAAACTTCCTACGTAGAGGATGATTGAGCCCCATATTGAATGACAAACAACTGAACAACTTGACTTGGTGGAGGAGTTTAAGGAATAGGCATCTATAAGGGCCGCTAGTTATCAAAATAAGACAGCCAAGTATTTCAACACCAAAGTGAAGACAATGAGGTTTAGGATTGGTGATTTGGTTCTTAGGAGGGCAGCGGCTACTGGGCATCCCCCGGGAAGTTAGGACCCACATGGGAGGGACTTTATGAAGTTATTCGAAAAGTAAGAGAGGGAGCATACAATCTGAAGGATACTTCGGGAAGACCACTCCCAAGGCCTTGGAACGCCGACAACCTGAAGATCTATTACAAATAGCTTGTCTCGCAGTTGAAAGCTTAGGTTATACGAGCTTTTATTTTTATTTTTGCAAGTTAGTTATTTTTATTTCATGTTTCCAGGCCTGCATGCCCCCAATATGTTTAATTTAAAGACCGGGCCTATTTGTTGTATAATGTTCATTATCTCAAAAAGTTAATTACGGCAGCACTTTGTCTCAGAAAACATCAAACCTGCTCCCACCCATGAAGCTTGACCCCGACCTTTGAGGGGACAAAATTCACATGACGTCATCTTCCAAAGGTCGAGATCGAGCTACACCACGAAAGTCACTTAAGCTACCTAGCCATACGTAGCCTGGTAACACGTCTCAAAGTGATCCTACAATAAGGACTCGAGCTACTTGGCCTACCATCGACCTCGTAACATACCTCGAGCTCCTTCTACAAAACTCGAGCTACTTGGCCTACCATGACCTCATAACACGTCTCGAGTTCCTTCAACATTACTCGAACTACCTAACCGGGTAACATGTCTCAAAGTGATTTCTCAAAGTGCTCGAGCCACTTGGCTAAATATGGCCTCGTAATACGTCTCGAGCTCCTTCAATGGGACTCGATCTACTTGGCTAAACATGACCTCGTAATACGTCTCGAGCTCCTTCAACATCACTCGAGCTACCTAACCTGGTAACACGTCTCGAAGTGATCCCTCAAAAGGGCTTGAGCCACTGGCCAAATATGGCCTCACAACAGGCCTCGAGCTCATCCAACAGGACTCGAGTCCCTTGGCCAAACATGGCATCGTAACATGTCTCGAGCTCCTTCAACATCACTCGATCTACCTAACCTGGTAACCGGCCTCGAAGTGATCCCTCAACAGGACTCGAGCTACTTGGCCAAACATGGCCTCGTAACACGCCTCGAGCTCCTTTAACATCACTCGAGCTACCTAACCTGGTAACAATTGGCCAAAACATGGCCTTGTAACACGTCTTGAGCTCATCAACAGACAGTACTCGAGCTACTTGGCCAAAACAGGGCCTAGTAACACTTCTCGAGCGCTCTTCGAAAGAACTAGAGCTCTTGTACAATAAAAAACCAAGTACGAAGCTCGAAGTCACTTAACAATCCTCGGGCTTCATGACAGAAAATAAACCGAATGTTTAGCTCGAGCTTACTTACAGGACCTCGACAACATACAAAGTATAACAAAACGCACGAGGTGGAACAAAAACATTGACTTTGTACTAATAAAGGCCACAAGTAGGTACATTACTTTACATTTGATTTTTCAAAATATAAAACAACTAAGTCAAAGTGTCGAGCTGTAATCGAGATCAGTAGCATCGGCTGGGGTCTTCGCGTCAGGACTCTCTGTGTCAGGAATCTCGACCTCTGCTCTCCATCGTCGTCTCCTTCAGCCTCTGAGGCTAATAGCTGGAGCTCGTCCACGTGATCGGCAACCAACTTTATCTCTGCCGTCAACGGTTTTAGGTCCTCGGGCAGTTTGGTCCTCAAGAATGCCCAAGCTAGCCGAAGGCCATAAAAATAGGACCCCGATTCGTATTCCCCGAGCAGTACCTTCTGCTCATCAGAGTTCTTGAGCTCCTCAATGGCTTTGGCCCCAGCTTTCGCCAATTGGTCCTCGAGCCTTTTCTTTTGCTACTCAAACTCTCTCTTTGCGTGTATAAGCTCGAGCTTGGCCTCCTCAGCCTCGTCCTTGTAAACCCCTATCTCATCACGAACATTTTTCGTCTCAATCCTTGCCAGGTCGCGCTAAACCTCGAGCCCCCTAATATGGTCCTCTTTCTGCTGCATCTAGGTAGTAAGCTCTTCCACTTTACTCGAGGATTCCAGACTCTTGAGGGATAGTCCCTAAGCTATGTTCAATGCCTACACAAGAGCACAATCCTATAAAATTTATACGTAATTGCTCGAGGTGAAGTGTATACCTTTAGCGTGATACTCTCCAGGGCTTGGATGCCCTCGCCAGGATCGACCTCCTTATTATACTTCGCTACCATCGTCAGAATCAAGGGGCACTGAGCGTGGTCTTCAAGTATTCCTTGAGGAAGAGATGCGTCTTCCTCTAAATCCATGACCTCTAGAGGGGGCCTAAGATTCGATAGTCGAGGAAAAGGCTATGGGAGAGGCCCCAGGCTCTTCGATGACTGTCCTAACCCGATGGCCACTCTACTCGATACGGCATCTCGAGATCTCTTCTTCTCCTTTGACGAGGCTGAGGGCTTCAGGGTAAGGCCTTTTGATTTCTTAAAGACGTTACCCATGAGTGTAGAAAGATTGAAAGACATCTCCAATTCTGAAAAAGAAAAAGCAAGTCATTAGCTCGATCTTTGCCCGGGGTAATCCAAACTAAATAGCAGGGATTCCAACTCATACCCTCAAGTCCCCTCACAGTTGGCGAGGTCGAGGGTGTTGTCTTCGAGCAGATAGTCGATCTTAGCTGCCAGGGGTTCGTGGTTAACTAACTTGCGCCTATCCCTCTCCAAGACCTCAAAATAAGCCTGACCTTCGTTGAACCTGTCTTTATCGAGGACATACTACATTGGCCTGAAAGGGTGGTCAGGTTTCGGGGGTATGGCGAAGAAATATCTCTCTTTCGAACCTCTAAGAGAACTCGAGGTCTCAGGTGTCCTAAATCCCCCCGGCGTTGACAGGTAGACAAAACAATTGCACCTCGACAAGTATTTTAGGTCATAGACCATTCTTAAAAGGTCAATCTAGACACCTACACAAAATGAAGAAATACACAAGCAATCTCCATCTGTTCGGGGCCAACTGACCGGGGCAAATGAAATACGAGGTCAAGAAATTAATAAAGAATAGGTGTAGGGGCCACTTGAGCCCGGCCTTGAGGGCATCCCTAAAAATGGTTATATCCCTGTCCCGAGCATCCAACACTGTTTCATTAGGGTCAGGGGTCCTAATATCGCACGGAGGAATAAGCCTGAACTCCCTCGCTATTTTAATAATCACATGCTCTTTATACATGGTCGCTATCCTAGGATATGTTAGTGTAGCCTCGACCCCGGGCTGCGAGGTGATAGGTACTGCCATGGGGATAAGGGACGTAGTATCGAGGTCGGGGTACTAGGGTTCGAACCCCTAGACGTTCGGCTACTATTACAGCTCGATCCCTCACTACTGCTACTTGACATCATAAATAAATAACTTAGCTTAAGAGCTCGAACACTTACCTCTAAATATCGACGCTCACCAAACCCTCTATGTCGCCGAACTCGATCTGCTGATTGGTGAGAGTAAAGAGTGAAAAAATGGAAAGTAAAAAGAGAGTATTTATAGAGGGCCAGAGGAAGGTAAAAGGTCGTCCGATCCTGAACATTGGTCTATGCCAAGTGTCATCCATCCATAATCATTGCACCCTGACCTACACGGGATTGACGCGTAGTGGCCCACCTGGCCCATTAACTTCGGCTCGGTCCAATTAGAGCTGCATGCATTTGAGCTCGCAACTCAGGAGGATCCCCTTAGTTGCGGCCTCGATGCACGGGGGTCTGTGATGACACTACACCCGACCTCGAGCTAATGTTAGTTTTGATTTATTCGTAACAATAAATTATTATTGAAATTTTACTGTATAATTTACCACGGGATAAGCATTGAACTATTTTCCCTCTATATATAATTACATTTTAATTCACAAAACATTGCACGTGATATTGTAATGATGATATGGCATTTTTTTCTAATTTTTTTAAAGTAATTGGAAGAAATTTGTCCAAATTTGCCTAATTCAAATTAAAAGCGTAAAAATAAAGATTGAATTGTCTCGGGTCACCTAATTCTTGTTATGAAACTCAATTTTTCCGTAAATTCAATTAATCAAATTTATTTTGTTGATAAAGCTTAGACGCTGAAATTTTTCTAGAGGTAAGAGATAGAAAAGTGAAAACATTAATAAGATTAATTAATTTATTTATATAAAAATTTAAATTGTGAAGGAAGAGAGTAATTTAGATTTAATTGTTAAGGCTAAGCAATATTACAGGACTTGATACATTCTTAGGTGACCGCGTTAAGGAAGGTAGAAAAGTTTTACAAGACCCTCAATTACCCCCCTCCAAACTCCACAAAAGGAGGGATCATCTTCCTTCAAAATCTCCATTGATGCATCAAAACTCCGTAGAAACCACATCATATAAACTATTAACATACAATGCTCATATTGTACTCTACTTTCTTAGTCTTTATACAAAATAATTTTCATTGTCCGCATGTCAACAATGCGATTTTCTCTTGGCAAGAACATCGTAGATCAAGAAACCTCGTCCTGAATATGTTATGCAAGTGTATCTCTTACTAAAGGAAAAAGATAAGAACTTAAATGAAAACATTGATGCAAACATATAGTAAAAGAAATTTACTACGTACTACTCAAGTTTATAAATGATTTGTAAATTCAATCACTCACAATAATTTTAGCCACACATTCATAACTACTACCAACATTATCCATAAATTTCGTGAGATCCACTACTATTTCACTTTAAAAATTTGCGGAGCGGATTCTAATATAAATGTTGATTTCGTTTAGAACGCTTGCCAATTTTTCTAAGGTTGAATTGAATCTTTATTCTTCACCCCGGTTTGGCACTTATATTTCAAAAACTCATTTTTAATCACACATGAGATCACAACTTTTCAACCACATAATTCATCAATTTTATCAAAATCTATTAAAAATCTAATTTATATCTAAAACAAATTGGAGCCTCATTTTTCTCTTTTTTAATTAGCAACCGACCTTTTTTTCAGTCTTTACAGGATATTCCCATTACAATTCTTGGAAAACGTATCCTATCTGCATTAAAACAATAAGAGCCTGTTTGGAATTGATTAAAATTTGATTTTAATCTAAGTAAAAGTTAAACAATCAATATCAACCACTTTTTTCATGAGTCGCAGTCCCACAACTTTTCAACCACACATTTCAAAAACTTTTATCACAATCTACTAAAAAATCCAATTTTAAGCCCCATTTGAGGTTTTTTTTTTGGGAGAAATGTGTTTCGGAATAATAATTTCTTTTAGAGAATATATATTTAAAAATTAGAAAAAAAAATTGGAATTTCGTATAAAATTATTTTATGAGAGAATGCGTTATTAAAAATGAGTTTTCAAAAATAATAATAATAATAATAAAATTTGAGGCTCAAACATGGGTTAAGTCAAGTCTCAATCCACAATTGAGTTTTCTAAAATCGGTTAGAATTTGTAAAGTGGGGTAGAATTTGTAAAAGGAAAATTCGTATAAAATGGGGTAGAATTTCATGTCCTCTTGCCGGAGGCATTCGACAGAATTTTCAAGATTTTTGGCGTGTTAAAGTCTAAAGACTACACAATCGAGTCAAGATTTTTCTTCTGGGGATAAGAAAAAATGCA
>CAIGRS010295955.1:0-16412 GCA_903798395.1 Fraxinus floribunda
AATGACAACAGTAAGTTCCCATAATTTTATACAACTTGTGAATACGTGGATATAATTCATAAAGTTCCCAGAACTTTATACAGGTGGTGAATACATGGATATAATTCATATAGTGATTAAAGATTTCTTTTCAGAAGGCATTAATTTACACGTGATAACTTCAAAACATTGACCATAATAGCATGTGACATTTATAAGGAATCCGAACATAAAGTTAATAGCAATATAGCATCATCTAACAAGCTAATTTTACACACACTCGATCGGGATTTAGAAAAGAAATTCTGCAAACTCAATATATAATCAATTCGATAGATACAATTCGATAATGGTTAAGAAACTAATGAAGAAATACTAGGGAAAAACTAATGCTACTAAAACTATCATTTGTTTATATGGTCCTAGAAACAATTTTTGTTATGCACTCCACAGTGTTGTAGGCAAAATCTTCGCACATTCCATTTTCAGCGTACCCTTAGAACAATGATTCTAATACCATGTACAACACTGAGCACAATACCTATCAATTAGAAAGTTGACAATCAGGAGGACTAAGAAGACTTGCTCTCCTGTATAATTCTAGATAGTAGAGTGCACTTGAAACAGTTTTGAGCATTACACGAGAAGACCAGTCATTGGAGAGAGAAACTTAAAAAAGGAAATGGACGGAAGAAAATAGAAAAGAAATTATAATATGACATCATCCTCAAGAATAGGTTTGTGGTAAGCTCGCCTGAAAATAAAGGAGTAAGTTTGCAAATGGCATCGTGCCTCCATTGAAGAAGTACTGAGTAATACAATCCTCTTCATTGACATTCTACAAAAGATTTATGAAGAGGGTTATTTAGTCTCCTTTTTTTTAAAACTTTGATGAGAACAATTCAGTAGCAAACATTTATAGGAATTAACAATATCTAATGTCCTTCAACTTGGAGTTTCAAATGATGGAAAAAAAAAAATAATCACAAAAGACTACCTCAAAGTGGTGAGCAAATGTTTTATGGCAGAAATAATGGACAAACGGAAGACCATCCGGTTTCATCCACCTGATATCTTTTTGAGAAGGCCTTGATAGTTTTTCATATGCTGTTTTTCAAAGAATAAAACAAGTTGATCGGCCATGATAAAAACAATACCAAACCTCATGGCCCAGTTTAGGATTTAGCAAGGATTAAGTACCTCAAACATTTCAATGGGAAATATTATGTCATTGGAAGCTTCCAAATCAAATTTAGGGTCTGTTTGAGCCACATTATTTTGGAATAATATATTCTGAAATAGTAGATTGGTGGATAATATGTGGTTGAAAAAAAAGGAAAAATTATTGATATGGTGAAAAATATTATTTTATTTAAAAATGTGTGGTTGACAATGAGTAAAAAAATGAGAATGAAAATTTTAATATGTACCAAACAGGGGCTTACTAATATTTGGAACTATTATATTAACATTCTGAACCTGAAGATCCCTGTGGGGCAGAATAATTAATGTCAGACAAATGTCTCTCCACATGTTTGGTTTTGGGGAAGAATATAGGGAAAAAAAAAAAGCAACTAATATAGGCCTTAAATGTTTGTAAATATACATAAATAGATGGATCACGTTCCAGTTTCCTAGAGGAGCTGACAGTGGTATAGAAGAAGTTTTGAAAAGATTATCATAAAAGTAAAATAGGCGTTGAGGAAATCTTGATGGATTACCTTTAAAAACTTAAACCAAGTTTTGATCATAATAAATCATTTAGTTACTAATAAATTAGTAAAGATTGAGAAATTCACATTTGGAATGATTTCATAAAGATACACCACATTTTAAACATCCAATGTCAATTTCACATGTCAAAAGTTTTGCTGAGATTCAATGATAAACGCATCGAAAGGACTTCATAGGTAAGTGCAAAGGAGGATAAATAAGATTGGATATCCACAAATAAACAAAATAAAGAAATCAATTCAATAAAAAAAAGGACACCATAGTATTCCAACAATTTAAGCTGAAAATGGATAAAAAAAACAAAAAAGGCAAAAATATTCACGACATCAAACTACCAATTTTTTCCAAAAATCACAAAGAACAGGTTGAAGAAACTGATAAAACAAACCTGGTTGAGATGAGTCTACAAATTTCTGCATAACAGAGTTGAGATAAGACGTTCAGCGCGTGGATTGGATAAAGCAATGGAAGACCACATTTTTAAGTATAACAACTAATACATAGGTTGAATGGTAAGTGAGAATAAAGGCAATGATAAGTGGCCACATTGGGTTGTAGGAATACAGTTCTTTCTGAGCTTTATCTACATGAAAAGAAGTCAGTAAAATGACGAAAAAATAAATAGTATAACAGAGAAAATCAAAGTGTTCTACAAACAAAAAATAAAATAAGAAACGGAAATATGTGCTATAATACTTGAGGACGACTAAAGTTCAGATAACCATCCCGAAACAATAGTGAAATGGCATCTAGGTTCAAGCTGATGCATTAGCTTTCAAGCAACAAGAGGGGATAACCATGGCCTTGTTTGAACAATTGTTGTCACTCTTCCTCCCATCGATAGTCAAATGGCATTCCAAACTGCTTTCTACACCGCCCTCCATATATTTTAATTTTATCCTCCCAATCGAGTCTTTTCACAAAAAATATACCCCAAAAAGAGATCACTACATAAACACATTAAAATGAACACAACATCATTGATAACTAATAAAATAAAGTTTGAAACTAAACAAATAGAAAAGGCAATGGAATAATTGTTAAAAAATTTATATCATTTTGACATTCTTCTTCATGACTAAAATATGAAAGAGGAGTCCAATAGCGTATCCTTCCCAAGGTTTATCAGTACAAAAGTGAAAGCAATTTCAATGCATAAGAAAGGGTCTTGGCTAAATTTATAGAAGTCACTTAAATTGTCAATGGGGTGAGAATAAAGATTAATAGTAAAAGAAAGAAAAGGAATTTATAAGGGCATCTAACTGAACAGAAAGGAAATCATTTCAAAATCTAGTTAAGGTACAAAGAATAAAATATTAGCCAAAATAGTACCAGAATATAGGTATTTTTTGAAAGGAAGGTGTAATCAAAATCTCAATCAATTGAGAACGTTTAATTGAAATAATAAAAAGGAAAAACTCAAAAGGCTACATTGTTTTCACACCAATTTGAAGTCATAAAGAAGCAACATTCATGAATGTAAAAGGAAAATCGTTATTCTAGAATGTGGGAAATACTCTTTTCTTGATTTCCATATCAGAAGCAAATGAAATGAAAATACAACTATAAGGTTCAACATTTAATTTTGATCAACTCAAAAAACAATGAAATCAAATATGAACACTTTTATGATTCTGGTTGGATGATACTACACATATAATGTTACAAATAACAATTGGAACGATTCCTATCTTGAGAATTAAAACTCAACAACAATAGAGAGTGAGCAAAGATTTGGCCAAAAAATAATATAATTCCTCATCTAACATCACGCTAATTCACACACTCAAAAATACCTTTGGTTCCAAATACAACAAGTCCTACTTCAACATTCTCGCTAAATATCATCTGTGTAAATGCAAAAAGGGATATTAGAAGTTTAGAATAAAAACTAAAATGCCAAAATCCACAAATACATTGAACAGAGAAGTTAGTGGCAAAAAGAAATAAAAAAAATTAACAGACATTCCCTTGCACTAACATAAAGCAAACTTTTGGCTTTCTGGCAGCACAGCGTACATTGTTGGACCAACATCAAGCACCAAAAGTATAAAATTCCTATTGAGCAAAAATGTATTATCTGGGGAAAAAACTAAACCATAGTAAAAACTCCACCTAATTTTCTAAAAACTAAATAATGTAATAAGTTTACTTTGATTACAAATTTTAAAACTTAATCACCTAAAATCGAACCCAAATTCCCGATTTCACATATGTTTCTTATTTTGCATCCACTTCAATAACACAATATAATAACGACATACACCCAATACAACATACATAAAGAACAGCTCAAGGCTAGCAGTGAATCAAAGAATAAAAATTTAGGTAGCATAAATTTAGGAAAAAAATAAAAACAAATAATAAAAAACTGAATGATACTGTAATAGCTTACACAATTGCCCGATAAAAATGAAGTTATTGGATAGTTGAATGTGGAAAATTAAAGCCTGATAGTTTACCTTGTTTCGAGCCATTTCGATATTTTAGAAATCACGCCAACACAACAAAAATTGGTGTCAAGGTCCCTCTCCTTCACGAGTACCTGTTTGGAGCATGGGCGGAGCGCCAGCGGCGTCATTTTTTGGGGCATCCGGGTCGGCTCAATTGGCCACGTTAACGGCGAACAACACCAAAATCCCCAGAAATTCACCGAGACGAGTAAAAAATCATGAAATTTAAACAAAAACCAACCTTACCTCATATTATACCCTGGTAGCAACGGATGGAGCTGCTACTGCGGCGGCAGAAGAAGCAGCGCCACAAATAAACCAGAGAAGCGATAGCGATGTTTGCTGTTGGGTGATGAGGAAAAAGAGGGACGATGGTTGATGATGGTGATTATGGGCACCCTATCCGTTCCAACGTCGATTATTGTTCTTTCCTTTGCGGGTCTTCTAAGGATTCCATAAATTTTGGGGGGTTTTTTGAAAGATTGAAAGAGAACGAAGTGAGGGAGAGAGAGAGCACAAGCTATTTCATAGTTCAAATATTCAGTGGAACCAGTCAATGAACAGTAATGTGAACACGAGGGTGCAAAGATGAATAGTAAATAGCTATCCTCTCTTTTTAAGGGAGAGAAAAAGTAGGATATAAAAAAATTGTACTTATAAATCAACTTTTTACTTGTAACAATATTTTTCTTTATATAAGTTTTTCATTTAAAAATGAGTTTTTCACTATAAGTGAATTTTTGCTTATAAGTGATCTTCTAGTATTGGTTATTTTTTACTTCGTGAAATTCTTAGCTTTTATTTACTTGTAAGTAAACTTATATAATTCAACTTATTTAATCTTTTCTTATTAAGTCATAAATCAGTGGATATATTATAAAGTCAAAACTTATCCAGCGTATTAATTTTATATGATTGAAAAAACGAGGATAAGCACAGTGGATTAATTGAATCCGATTACTAATTGCACCAAACATCTTGTAAGGATGGAAAATTAATTTAATCCTTATTCAATATAACATGATGTTCAAAACGTGCCTTAATCTGTTAAAGTTACAAATGAATCGGGTTGGACGACATAACTGGAGACTTTCCGTTGTCCAACCTATACAAAATCAATTTGGAATTACTCAATATTGGACTAGACTCAACTGTGAATAAATTGAGAAAGAGAAACATGCAATAAAATTTATCGATTGCTACTGCAATCAAGTCTAATCATGCATCCAGAACATGACACCATAACCCTAGTTCGATTTTGATTTTTCAAAAGTATATACTTTTTTCAAATTCATTTTCAACTACACATTCTTCCAATAAAACAATTTTAAATGTGAATCCATAACTTTTCCTTATTTTATTATATACACATTCTCTAAAAAATTAATAATAAAACTTCTCAAAATAAATAAATAATAAAACAAGGAATGAGTTCTTGTTCAACACGGGTCAATAAGTGCTTACTATTACTATCGCAATAATATCATATGCTATAATCACTCCATTCAGAAATGAAGGAAGTATGATCCATCGACTCCCCTGGAACTTCCTCATGCTTAGTTGGCTGCTCTTTCCCTCCCACCAACCTTGCTGGATTCCCCACAGCTGTTGTCCTTGGTGGCACGTTCATCAAAACCAATGAGCCAGCACCAATCTTGGCCCCATCCCCAATCTCCACGTTACCTAATATTATTGCTCCTGCACCAATCAACACTCCATCGCCAATCTTGGGGTGCCGGTCACCAACAGCGTTGCCAGTTCCGCCTAACGTCACATGGTGGAGAATTGAAACATTGTTACCAATCACAGCAGTCTCCCCGACCACCACTCCAGTTGCATGATCAAAAAGGATACCTTTGCCGATTTTGGCAGCAGGGTGTATATCGACAGCAAAAACATCAGAGATGCGAGATTGCAGTGCGAGAGCTAGAGGTTTGCGAGATTGAGTCCACAGCTTGTGAGCCACTCTGTGTGCCTGTAAGTACAAAATATAACTAGTTCGTTAGAAATTATATGAAGAAAAAAGATATGGTTAAAGATTGCAGGAAAATGGAAACCCTCTAGCTCCAAAGTCCAAAGAATTAAGATTCAGTGTATATAACAATAGAATGTACAGTCTTCCAGATACAAGAGACCAAACTAAAAGGCTAGGGGGGTTCCTTAGCTTAGATTTGTAGGGGATAGGCATATAAGGGCAAGACTTGCACAAATGTATTGGGACTAAGATGAAGAACGTAGCAACAAAATCAGACGTCTGAACTGTGAAGTACATGTTGGACTGGGTTGAGATCTGATGAGATGAATTATTAAAATCATAAAAAATGTATTATTGATTATATGCTTCTAGGAAGGTACAAACTTTTGTTTTTACATGTGCATGTATGCACATGTCAATGTATTGTATTACTTGGTTTATCAATGTTGTGCATGAGTATCGATCTTCTTTTATTTCTGAAGCCCTAATATATTGATCTTGATCTTGATATAAGTATAGATTGTAATAACTTCCCATGAGCAGCATTTTTTCCTACTGGGCTTTGGCTATGATATACAATAAACTAATCATCTGTCAATATTTTGGGACTTCGCTCCAAAATTGATAACCTTTCGCTTTCTAGAGGACGAACATGAGGTTCAAACTACACAGAGTTGTACAAAAAGTAATGAACAGAAATACCTTACAAATTCCTATCAGTATCTAGAGAACAATAAAAAATCTAAACCTCATCCAAATAGGATTCAAGTTTGCTACATGAATCCTTCTACGCCACTTAATTCAATTCCTTGGCACACTTTTGCTACATGAAATCTTCTTCGGCACTTCGTTCAATTCCTTGTGCACTTCCAGAGTTCCTTACTATATTTACTCGAAGATTCAATGAAAATGGATCTTTTACAACCATAATAAAGACATCAATTTCGGTCAACCTATTCTTCTTCTAATATGTGTTATTATGATGGCATCTTACAAACAGAAACTTCTTTATGTTTATGCAACACATGACATAACCACTCAAGTCTTAACTAGTCCTTTTATTAATTTATCCACAATAGGAACAAGTTCTCTTGTTAATATATGCTCTCATTTCTTATCTTATGATCCGAGTATAACCACACATCCACATTAACATCCGGTTTTTCAGCTATGTTGCTAAAAATGAAATTTTACCCTCAACAGCCTAACACTTGAGTAACATAAATATAGTAGGTCTAACCAGCATTCTACAGAACCTAAATCCTAAACAACCAGTCTTTCAGACATGATTCTCTATATTAATTTCACTACCTTCCTTGTTCCCACTGGATATTTCGTGCACTCCACTCCCTCTTAGTTCTTGACATAAAATATTTAGATTCCAACGTACTCTTCCTAACTTCTAAATAACAGTTTTACCATCCTGATCTCATCCATTAAACTATGTCATTAATAAATATTATACACCAACAAAGGTCATTTAGGATATGTCTACAAGGCCATTCATTACGAAAGTTAAAAGATAAGAATTTAAGCAAAACCTTGATGCAGGTCTACGATGATAATAAATTTTCTACTATCAATGACTATAAAACTTAAGACTCCGTTTGGCTAATTTATAAATGATCAAACTCTATTTTCAATCACATATTCCAATGGATCCACAAGTATTATCCACCACTCATTTCTTAATATTGCCTCCGTCTGGTAAGAATTTACAAATGGTTTAATTTATAAATGAAAAGAAATGAGTGGTGGATAAGTAAATTATACTTGTGGGTTCATTGGAACGTGTGGTAAAAATTGAAATTTGACCATTTATAAATGATTTATATGTTAATAATCAAATTGTTTATGAATTCTTCCCAAATGAAACTTAATCATAACTCGTCCATTGTCGATATCCTTAATAATATTAATGTTTAATTGGAATTTTATTTTCTCTCCAACTCCCACCATGGAACTCAATAGCACCCTATTATAGGATTTTTCTTAACCAATGAAATCATATACAAATTTTGTCACCTCTTTATATAATATATCTCTCTGTCAATCTCTTACATAAATAGCTCTATAGTTGGTATCCCTAGCACAAAACCGAATTGGTTTGTAAGACCTTTGGATTGCACCTTACCCTCTCACATAATTTAATAGTATGATTCATGGGATCAGTACTTTCTATAATTAGTACAATCTTGATTTATCACCTTTAATATTGTTAGGTTTTATGTAATTGGCAATTCTGTGAACAAAAGGACTGAAATAAACATCTTGTAAAAAGTCAAGGAGTTGGTTATAATATCGTATAGTTGGGATTGGTAGTATAGTCCTTGAAGGAGTCCAAGATGTCCAAGAAGATCACATATGATCAAAGGAATGCAATTAAAAGTCTAAAGAGTATCAAAGCCGCACGAGTTATGTTCCAAATTCTCAGTCGTCACTTGCAATGCATGTTTCACATAGCAAACATTGGAATTTGGACAAGGCTATTTCTATAAGAATTGTAGCTCTTCGAGTTAACTGTCCAACGCAATTTGAATCACCTCAATCGGATATTGGTAGAGAAAGTTATGATGAAAATACTGACAACCGCTCAGCTGTCGCTGACTCTCGCTCGAGCAACCATTGCAGTAATATTTTCGCCCGACCTTTGTCGACAGATCGCTCGAGCAACCTACCTATGCGGCCAAACCTATTTCGCAATTTTGGAGAGTTTTAGACGGCTCATACTACTCAAACACCTCCAACTATAAATACAAAGACTTTGGACGACTTTTGTAGGGTTGCTACATTGTGCCTCTCTTGCATATCATATTCTCTACATCTTTGAGAAATCCAAGAAGCTATTCTTTGATTGATTCATACATATTGTTCTTGAGATCAAGCAATCCAGTTTTGGAGAAAAAAGGTTATCTCATTGTGCTTCATTGATAAAACATATTCAAATCTTCTTTTGAGAGATCCAAGATCACAACTCATTGGTGAAATCATTCATAACATTCTTGAGATCCGGCAATCATGTTTTGGGGAAAACATCAAATTGAGGAATCCAAAACACCTACTTCTTATTGGTCATAAGAAGGTACTTTCTCAGCTGAACTTCAGAAGTTTTCTGGAAGTTGAGAGAGGTTGGATCTCAAGCGCAGGAAGAGCACAAGAATTGGAGATTCTTGGAATTCCACTTGGAAGAGACGTGTGCAAAAGAACGTAAGACTGCTACAGCATATCTTGGGAGAAGATTGTGAGACTGTAAGTACAACGGATCGGGAGGCTACAGGATGTAGATTGGAAAGTCTAGCAGGGTAGCTGGATAGTATCTACGGTAGCGGATCGCAGGGTTGGAATGAGCAGCAGATCTTGGAGTTGCAGGGTGTACAACAGCTAATGAGGCTAGTTTGGAATTGAACTGTAACCCACATTGTCTATAGTGGAGGTAACTGGCTTGGTCTCGGAGTTTTTACCCAATTGGATTTCGCCGTCAATCATATTGGTGTTCTTTGTATTACTGCTTTACAATTCACTGTTTATTATACAAACTGCGATAATTCGACATAAGACAGTTGACTTGTATATTTTAATCATCTACAGATAATTAACTTGTGACTTGTTGCATGTTAATTAATTTTTAATTCAGCATATTACACCTATTCACCCCCTCTAGGTGTTGTTAGGGTCGAACTTGCGTTTTTCAAATATTATAAATAGGCATTATAAGCTCTACTTCCTTTTATACTACATCTGGACTCTTTTAAAACATTGAATAATTTTGTCGACCATAAAATACCCAAATCTCTTGGAAACTTCTATACACAGAATGTAATCAAAACCAGCTATTTATTTCTTAACTACTTCGTCTTCATACTCTCCTTCACTTCCTAAACCTGAATTCTTCCATTATTGTTACCTATTTGCAATTGAGACTGACAAATCCTCAAAATCCAAGCCTTCCATTACCAAACGTGATTGGTTAATAACTCAATTTCCTTACTCTCTTCATCAAAATAGCTTGTAAATAGTTGTCTCTATATCCTAATTTCTGGATAACTACATGTTTACTAATATACTTCTGCAATGAATAGCCGAATCACACTCCTATTTCCTGTTTAGCTAACTTATCTTGTCCAAAGCCTTCACATTTTTATATTTAGCAAATTTATATAGCTTTCCTTTTTGGTCCTAAACACCTTCTAAAGCCTTCCGAACCTCCTTATTCCACTACCATGTTTCCTTATTGGTGGTTTTCTACCATAGACTCTCCTAAGACCTCCTATGCATGTTTTGAATGCAACTAGTCACCTCGTTCCACATAATATTACTATCTCCATTTATTTCATTTTTATTCCTTCGAAACTATATCCTGAAATTCACTTTTTTTCACCCTACAAGCCTGACTATCTTGTTCCATAAACTCAAACCTCTAGGGTACTTGTCGAGTTTTTAATAATCACATAAAGTACAACCTAAGAAGCATCGATACTTGTAAACACGCTATGTACCCGTATCCAAGCTCCGATACTCTTTGATACCCTCCAATACGTATTGGATACTTGTTTTTTTAATTATTTTATATATTTTATAGTTTTTAAATTGTCAATACGCATCCGATACGTATTTTTTAATTAATTTATATTTTTGTAAGATTTTCGATACATGTCTGATACGTATCCGATATATATTTTTTAAATTATTTTAATAACTTATTGAAGATCAATAATATTTAGCCCCTATTTGATACACATTAAAATTTTCATTCCAATTCTTCTACTCGTTTTTCAATAAATAATATTTTTCATCACATCAATAAATTTTCCTTCTTTTTTAACCACACATTATCCATCAATCTACTATTCTAGAATACATTCTTCCAAAATAATGTGGCTCAAACACACCCTTATTGAAAATAAAATTAGAGTTTCAAAATTAACTAGACTTTTATTGGAAATGCAAAATGACTAATCTTTTAATACATGTGAAACTATGTTATAGTTGACAAATATATTTTTATTATTGAAAATAGATAATGATTTAATATATGTAAACAGTGCTAATAAAGTGCTTCAGTATTTTTTTATTTTTATTATCATGCTTCTGTATTAATATTTTTTATATTAATGAAATTATATTTAATTTTATATAACGTATTGGCATATCCTAATTTTTTCAAAAAAGTCGTATCGGGGTATCCGAATTACATATCCGTATGTGTTTCCTAGATTACAAATAATATATGGTATGTAGTTAAGCTCTCACCAGAAATTAACTTACATTCATTTTACAAAACCTAAATGACTTCTAGCAATGATAAAATCTATTTGATTACACTTTTAACCAAACTGGCCATCAATGTAGAAACGTATAATTTGTTAACGAAAAAGAGGAGCAGAAGGAAAAGGGACTAAGAAGAGAAGAGTTGAGAGTAAAGGAAAATATCAGTTTATCATATAATCAAGGATTGACTATTTCATTGAATAAATCCCTCTATCTATAAAGCAAATAAACTAAAAGGAAACAAACTTCTAATAAACTATAATTGTATCAAAATATCAAAATTAATCTTATCTAATCTAATTAAATATTCTTTAAATCAAACTCTACTTTAAAATCCTAACTAAAATCTATCTCTATCTTTGTGCTTATATTGATCTCCATCATTTCCCTCCCAACTAAGAGGACTTACCCCAACAAAGTAGACAAGAACTACATACTCCAAGGAGGTCTATCTTTTGTCGTGATCAAGTGTCAATACTGAACCCTAGACAATGTATAGTTTTTTTACATAATTGATGAAGTCAAAAAGATATGTACCAACATTTGTTAGCTAGATGGTAAGCTTCATTGTAACGACACAACCTTTTGCCCAAGAAGTTAATCTACGTATTGTTTGGGATGGCATCTGCCCTCTTAATCCCTCACATATTTCTATCGCAGCCCATGATTGAAACTCAAGACCCCCTACCTTATTAGAGACTTGAGTTGGATATCAGAATTCAACTAAGTCTTTCGTAAGGAAAGATCTTAGGTTCAAATCCGGGATATGCGATAGAAATTCGTGAGGGATTAAGCATTCCCAAAGCGGACAATAATTATATTCTAATGGCTTGGGCATGAGGCTCGAATCGTTGCAAAATTTGTAACAATCCAACCTTCATGCACAAGTCGTTCACTTACGTTATACTAGGATTCAGCTTAAATCTCCAATAAGGTAGAGTTCTTTGGTTCAAATCCTAGAGACGTAATAGAAATTCATAAGGAATACTCAGGCACTCAAAAAATGAACAATACGTAAGTTAACAGCTGAGATATAAAGGTTGGATCGTTACAAAAAATGTGAATTGGTACCAGGATTCAGCTCAAGTCTTTAATAAGGCAGTGGTCTTGGGTTTGAATATTAGGGATGCGATAAAAATTTGTGAGAGATAAGATGAACTCACTCTTCCAAAGTGAGCAAGTCATCCAATTGTTACAAGGATTTATTTTAGGTCTCTCATAAAACAGAGGTTTTAGGGTTCGAATCCCGAGGACGCGATAAAAAACCACGAGAAATAAGATAGACTCAGCCTCTTCCAGAGTAGACAGTACGTAAATTAACGATGTGTGCATAGACGCTGGGTTATTACATCATCTAAGAATTGGAGTCTGGGAATGTCGTCATGCAAAATTTCTAGATTCAACTTATCAATAAATCTAGACGTGATGTGGAAGGCTTCACAGATATAACATTGTGCAATAATACTTTGACGTGGGCTAGATGCTCACTAACACCGAACATACCTAGTCTATAGTGAAAAAATAATTGATTTAACAATTGAGTTCAATAATACAGAGGGACATTTATTACTTAAAATTTGTTTCATTTTATCCCACCTAGTGACATAACTTTGACCTAGACGATTATGTAAAAAAGTTTACTAATAAACCCAATCAAAACCAATTAGTGACACATTAGCATGATAAATTCGACAAGAGTCCCTCATTGTGAAAGACAGAACTTTTCAAGATTATCGAGCCAATCGAGAAATAACTTTATACAAGTTCAACCACCAAAGTCCTATGGTTGTAAGGTAACTCGCCTAGAAGGGTATGATTGTCATGAGGACATCTATTTTATCATTTTGGGCTATACTAATTTGGGTTTGAATTTATGGGCCTGACCCAAGCTCATAACTTTTAGGGTTATATTTTGTACAAGTGGCTTGTATTGGAGGGAAAAAAAGATAGAGAATGACAAGAAATTAACAGGCTTTTGCCTCGCATTTTCTTCTCTTCCTTGATATTCTTCTTTCTATCCTTTCTTCTCCTGCTTCTTCTCTTTCTTTTCTTGTTTTCTCCTCCTTCCTCTTCTTCTTCCCTATTATTGCTTCTCTGTTTATGTGTTGCTACATCAGATTGTTATCAACATAGTTCCTAGACAGAGAAGGCAAACTATCACGGTAATGACCTAAAGTCTAGGTGTAAGTATAAGAGTTGTTAAAAGAATCATACATGATTTTTTATTTTTTTTGGAAAACAATGAAACTAGAAATTTTGAAAGAATGGAGATCAAATAACCTGTGAAGTTTAATATCAACACACCTGGAGCCCAATAATTTTTGGATACTACAACACGCAATTTNTACATCAGATTGTTATCAACATAGTTCCTAGACAGAGAAGGCAAACTATCACGGTAATGACCTAAAGTCTAGGTGTAAGTATAAGAGTTGTTAAAAGAATCATACATGATTTTTTATTTTTTTTGGAAAACAATGAAACTAGAAATTTTGAAAGAATGGAGATCAAATAACCTGTGAAGTTTAATATCAACACACCTGGAGCCCAATAATTTTTGGATACTACAACACGCAATTTTTCAAAAAAAAATACTGACACGGCATGTCGCGACACGCTGATTAAATTCTTTAAAATTCTTCAACTTTAAAATAATTATTAATTTAGTTTTATACTGCTTATTAATTTTTCTTATTGAAATATTTTAATTATAAGTACATATTTGTTATATAATAACTTTGAGTTAAAAATATATAATATTTCTGATAAATAAAGAAAAATGACCATGGTAAAATATTCGAGAAGTGTCAGTATTCGACACATGTTCGACACGGACACACTACCCTATTGAAGTGTCCTTGCAATAGAGCACTCACTAGATAAATATCAATCAATTAAACAATTCGAGCTCAAGCCCATAATCGAGAACTTTGTAAAAGCTGCAGAAGTCTAATAAAATCTTGATGCAAAATTCCCTGAAGTTCAGAGATATGTTGACCTCTCCAACAAATATTCCAAAATTTGTATAAAATGCAGAGTTTCTTCTCAATCATTTTGATGTAAAAGAAAAGAGTTTCTGTATCTAACTGCCAATCACATTCTTAATTCAATCTTCACTTAGTGAACCTCCCAAACATTATATAAGATTCGGCCTATGAATTGACTTCATAGAAAATAAATGTAAATAGTTTTCTTCGAAGATAACTCTACACTAATATGATTCCACAGGGGAGAACTGAATCACCCCTCTTAATTGCTTGTCTAGCTAACTTATCTTATCAAAAGCCTCTTCATTTTTTATATTTTGGAAAATTTTTGTAACATTCTTTTTTAGTGTTAACAACCTTCTGATCCACCTCACTTTACAAATATGTTCCTAGTTACACGAATTTTTACCTTTAAACTCTCCTAAGACTTCCTCTGCTATGTTTTGTATGCAACTAGCCACTTCATTCAACATCATATAACTATCTACGTCTGCTTTTTCTTTCTTCAAATTATATCCTTGAAATTTACTCCTTTTGCACCTTATAAGTTCCACCATCTTGTTCTATAAAACTCAAATCTCTATGGTACCTCTGGTCCACTTTTTGGTAACCGCCAACAAATGTTGTGTGGTTACACTCTCACCAGAAATTACCCTGCAATTCTTGTACAGAATCCTATTCGCCTCTATTTGACAAAATTATAAAAAAATATTAGTTCAGGTAAGAGTCTCTTTTATTGAAACATATATCCAATGGCAATTATGTATTATCATAAGCTAATCCATGGTCCTAAATAATACTACCTACTTCATTTTGATTACTTCATGGCAATAGTACTTTCTAAACAGTACTAATCCAATGACAATAAATTATCATAAGCTAATCAATGTATTATTTCATGGCTTCAGTTACCGTTTAAATATCTCCCAACTAAGATGCATGTCGTCTCAAAGTTTTCCTAAGTTCCCTTGTATAAACCTATTTGTGGAGCGTATGCTCTTAACATACTAATCAACTCTTCACCTAAAAGATGAGTAGCTAACTAATCAGACATCAACCTAATTAACTTTCGATATTCATCACTTTGCTTACGGATCTGAAACCGACAGATGATGGAAAAACTCATATCTAGTTCAAAGTTGCAAAGTATAAGTAAAAAACAAACTAATAAGTGAAATTCATTTTAACACTCCGGCAGATATTCCGGATTTTGTTTAACATGCCTATATTCTTCTCGAACGTTTCTTAATTCAACACTCACTTTGAAAACGACCCAAAAAATGATACACTAATCGGCATAACAAAGCAAAAAATTTCATGAGTAATTGAGAATATAATCAACAAAACAGAAATTCACTTACTTGACAGGCAAGAAAACCCTTGTAATTGAGAAGGCAGTGAGAGAATGAAACGCACGCGGGGTCGCGTTGTCGAGCGGCGCGGAGGTCGGCGACGGTGGCGGAGCGGAGGTCGGCATCGGTGGAGAAGGCGTCAAGGAAAAGGTCGTAGAGAAGAGTGGAGAGCAGCGTGGAACAGCATAGTTTGTTGCCTAGATGGAAGGACAGAGACCCCTCTAAGGAAGAGTGAGAAAGGATTGTGGCGTACAAGAAGCTTGCTAGGGACGGCTCGGCTTCGGCCTCGCTCATAGCCTCCTCTTTGATCTTAGCCCATAGACACGCTTCCTCTTGCTCCGTGTCGGGCTGCGGCGGCGGCGGAGGCGGCGATGTGTGGCGGAGTTCTCCAGCCGGCATTCGAGCAGGCGTCGTCGTTACTAGTGGGTTGGGTTGTGCTTCTTTGATTTGAAAATTGACTCGACATCCACCACGAAAAGATAAAACGGTCAAGCATAAAAAAATTTGATTGGGATTAAATCGGATGTAATAAATAAATACTCATAAACAATAAAATAAAAACTTTTTTTATTTTCATACTACTAATTCAAAGTAAATACAGATTTATTTTTATTAATTAGATTTCTCTTATATATAAAATGTCTATCTAACGGCATTTTGTTGT
>CAIGRS010295969.1:0-14025 GCA_903798395.1 Fraxinus floribunda
TGGAAATTTATAGTTGTATGCAATTAATATGTATGACTCACCCATTTCATTCAGTTTTATTTATTGTAAATCAAAGCATCTAGCCTATTTATCAAGAGTTCTGAGAATCCATTTCATTGGAAGGCACTGCTTTTAGAATCATAGTAGTAAACATGTAAAATCCCCCATGTCCATAATATTTACACATCTATACAAGTACATATCATATCATAATCATACTATTGTCTTTAGCTTTTACTTGAAACCATCAAATATGAGCTCAATCAACATCATTCACAATAACGTTGTATTTGCGCAAAATAACATAAACTAAATACATGACAATGGACCTAAACAATTTTCCAAATAATTATAAAAACAAAACATGAATTTAAAAACCTTCAAAATACCACAAATTATAAGTTCAAAACGATACATTTTTTTTTTCAAATAAAGAATCATACTACTTCACATTCTTTTCTCCCTTCCTACCACTCCTAGTGTATAGAGTCCTAGTGACAGTTGAGGGAACCCCGATACATCCGTTTCACTAGGAAACAATATCGTATGTCCTCCATGTGTACATTCATCTTTGGACAAAATGAACTCGAAATCCATGTACAACACTATTAACTTGAACAAATTCCAATGGTCAGATGATAATACAAAATGCATTAATTCACACGACATGTAGTGGAGCATCTAAAACAAGTTTGACATTGTATTATAACTATTGAGAAATCAAGTGAAATTGTCTAGAATTCCAGAAAATATCTGTCTAGAATGAAAGACTTTCACAACAGATGGGTTCCTAAACTTTAAATATAAACAAAAATAGAGATTTCAATAATCACTTCGCTTGTTCCAAATGCTACGTTGGTTGAACGGGAAAGGATAGTTGGCGGAGGAACGACTAACGGAGGTCACAGCTTTCAAGATTTGAGTTTTGCCGTTCTTGCTTTTGCAAATGGGAGATTTGAAGATATGGGATTTTGTTTTCTCGGTTTTGCAAATGAGGGGAGAGTAGGGTCACACAGATGAGATTTTTTGATAAGAGGGATGGATTTAGAGTGATATTTTTTTACCTTTTGTACTATTTTTTCGTCTAGTCAAATCAACTTTAACTATGGATACTCAAGGTATTTAAATTTTCTAGATGAACAAAAAGGTCTAAAGGTGACATTCTTGCGAAAATTATTAAAATATGACATTTTTGAAAATGTTAATCCAAAAAGTGACACGAGGTGCAATTTCCTTATCTCTATCTTTTAAGCTATGAATCCCGCACACAATGACTAGGCCATTTGGACGGCAATTCAGAGCTTATTTCATAACCCCATCAAATGCGCTCTAGATCACCACGCATGTAAATGGAAAAATTATCGATTAACATCCATAAAATCATAATGTTTACAACAAATTTCGGGGAATTCTATTCACGTTTCACATTATTGTGCATCATGTGAGGATCATAGCTGTTTATTGACGCTTTAACATTCACTTTCTTTCTCGAAGTATGCTAGTGTAATCTTATAATCAATTTTAATATTTGAAATATCCCATGTCAGTATCTCTATGTACTTAACTATAAATGTATTTTTTCGTGACAACAAGCCGGGGGGAGGGGGAGGGGGGGGGGCGCCATGTGACTGTTAAACTTTTTTTGTACGAGTAGATTTATTCTCTTTTTTGTGATTCAATGTGTCATTTCAAGTCTATGAGCCTGTTTGTGAGGGCAAAAAATCTTATTAAAATTGAAAATATAGTCGTTATTGGGTTCCACTCGTCTAATAAAAGTCAACAATAACGACGAATTTTTCAATTTTAATCCGATTTTAATCTCTACCAAACGGGCTCTATGTTGCAAACGTCTCCATGAACTCAATCAACAATTGTCTTACTACACTGAATTTCATTAGATGTACAGATCAACTGTCACATGGGCTAAGTTTGTGAGGGCAAAAAATCTTATTAAAATTGAAAATATAGTCGTTATTGGGTTCCACTCGTCTAATAAAAGTCAACAATAACGACGAATTTTTCAATTTTAATCCGATTTTAATCTCTACCAAACGGGCTCTATGTTGCAAACGTCTCCATGAACTCAATCAACAATTGTCTTACTACACTGAATTTCATTAGATGTACAGATCAACTGTCACATGGGCTAGTGATTATCTCTAATAAAAATATATTTGATTATTTACCAATTTTATTTGTCATATTTGTTGATAAGAGGACTCTCTTCTAAAAATTTATTAAAAATCTGATGGTAATACCAACCAAACATGGGGCTGTAATTAGTTCTCAAGGGCACCATATTTGTAAAACGAGCAATCAGAATTCCAAGTACTTAAAAATCTTTAGAGGGTGTGTGGTAGAGATTAAAATCAGATTAAAATTAAAAATATAGCCATTATTATTGACTTTTATTAGACGGGTGGGACCAATAACGACCATAATTTCAATTTTAATTGGATTTTAAGTCGAACCAAACATGCTCTTAATAATATCTGATTGAAGTACATCTTCTCACTGCAGGGAGGTAATTATTACCTACATTCCGTACGTACCGAAGTAACAAATGCCAAGCAAATCGACGGCCATGAATTCATATCAGCACATTAAGCACCACGCGCACGATAGCATATTCTATCCGCCTCGCTCAAAGCATGACCCGCCTTCTTTACGGCTTTTACCCGATATACTCCGTACAAAATGGCATATCCGAAATTTCCAATAAAATAATGTCCATTTACACAAACGATCCTCCTCCCCACACGTCTATATAAAGTAAGCCCACCCTCATTTGATAACGCTGCCTCAGGAGGGAAGAGAGAGAGTTCCTCTAGAGAGATAAAATAAGTAGAGTGAGAAAGTGTGAGAGGAAAATCATGCAGGGCGAGAGAGTATTTCTTTTCTTTTTTAATCTCCAAATTTGTGAAATAAATTCTCCTATTTGATTTCACATTTGCAGAACTTGAATGTATTTGTTCTTGATTTTGTGAATTTGGGAGTTTTTTTTATCACAATTAATGAGTCGACTAGGGTTTAAAACGTTGGTGTACCATGGTGATGTGTATTTGGGAGAGCTGGATACTGTTCCTGTGAAGGATGGGAATTTCCAGTTCCCGAACAATGAGATTCGTATTCATACAATCTCCCCCAAAAGTGAGAGATGTCACCCTCTCTCGGTTCTACAAACAATTTCCTCTGCTTCAGTTCGGTGCAAACTCGAGCCTAATGCTAATACAAATTCCAATCCGAATCCTGAGCATTTGATCAATCTACACGCGTCTTGCTTCTACGAACTCAAGGTCTCACAAAGAACTACATTTCTGATAGTTTTATAGATACTCTGTTCATCTTGTGGATGTGTGCTGTGTGTATGAATAGATGTTGTAAATCTTAATTATTTTTAGTTAAATTTGTTGCAGTTCATCCATTGGAATGCTACTTGTTCATTTCCAACAATACTTAGCTTAGCCATTTATTCAATTCATGCATATGTCCAATTATGAATTATTGCTCCAATGAATGTAAAGGTACCCGAGATACTAGATACAGTGCTTGCAATAACTTCCATTTGGCATCATATGTGCATTTATGTACATCTGTATGAATAATCTATTGTCTATTGAACTGACAATATTGTAATTTGCTCTAGACGGCAGTGGTGCTACTAGGGAACGAGGAGGTTCATTTAGTGGCAATGCCTAGTAAGCAGAAGAAATTCCCTTGTTTTTGGTGCTACTCAGTGCCGACTGGTTTGTATAGTGCATGCCTATGGATGTTGAATACACGATGTTTAGCGATTGTGTTTGATCTTGATGAAACTCTCATTGTTGCCAACACAATGAAATCATTTGAGGATAGAATTGAGTCTTTGCGGGATTGGATTGAACGTGAGACTGATCCGATTCGGGAATCTGGAATTGTAGCTCAGATGAAGAGATACGTTGAAGATCGGGTATTACTGAAGCAATATGCAGAGACTGATTGTGTTGTGGATGGTGGGAAAGTGTATAATGTTCAGCACGAGGAGGTGCCACAGCTATCCGATGGGCTCGAGAGGGTGGTTCGGCCGGTTGTTAGATTGCCAGAACAAAATGTTATTCTTACTCGCATTAATCCTGAGGTTAGGAGATACTTTTGATGCCATCTTGTTTACTGCTGTTACTTGTGTAATTAATTATTTTCTTGCCATTACTTTTTGATCCATGAAAGTTAGTAATTTCAATTTCTGATTTATTCTGTAGCTTCTTAACACATGATAACCATGATGACACTTGAATATAGTGTTAAATGGACTGAGGAAATACTGTCTTATATTTAATGTGGAATTATTATCTATAGTAAAAAAATGAACTTAAATTTGATGATTGGAAATAAAAGAAGACTTACAGAGCACCCAACGCTCTATTTTACAATATAGGTTATCAAAGACAAGGCTAAGAAGAATGAAAGAATTGCCTATCATAGTCAATGAGTGTTTGCTCTTTATAATCTTCAGGAGGACATCTTTTTATGAGACGTAGTCTGGAGGATTGTAATTTAGGATTGCATTCCATCTCTGGAATCAAGACAAGAGAAGTCTTCTATCGATGCTATCTTCCGACTACTTGCATAAGCTGTCCTGTTCAGTTTGGCGCTATTATAGTATCTACTTTTCTTATTATAGATTGTTGGTTGCTGGGTTCTGCAGGGTAAGACGGGTTTAGATTAGGATTCACCATTGTAACATTATTGTAATCATTGGATCAGTTTTGTAATTCTCTTTGTTGTTTGATTCATATCACTCATTGCTCCTGCAATGGTTGCTCTCCTGTGCAGAATCGTGATACTAGTGTGCTAGTCAGGTTACGACCTGCTTGGGAAGATTTGAAAAGTTATTTGACTGCGAAAGGTCGGAAAAGGTTTGAAGTTTATGTTTGTACGATGGCTGAAAGAGATTATGCACTGGAAATGTGGAGGCTGCTTGATCCAGAAGCACGTTTGATTAGTTCAAAGCAACTACTGGACCGCGTTGTCTGTGTCAAATCTGGTGAGCATCATATTTTTATGAGAGGGCTGCCTTTTAGCTGCTGCTGATAGTTTAAGGGCCTTAGCGTATGGCAATTATTTAGAGCATCTCAGAGATTTGAAAATTATTCTTGCTTCTAGTTTATATAATTTTATAGTTAAATAGTTAAATTTGTGAATGACGTCAAAATATTTTAGCACTTATCTCTAATGTTTGATCAGATACATGAACAGGGGATGTTTACTTTTTGTCCATAGTGAATTTGATCTCATTCTTCTATTTATCTTTAGCCCTCTCTAGTAAAATAATCAAATGAAACTCTTATTTCATTTAATTATTTATATCATTGCTTTCTTAGGGGCAAGAAAATCTTTACTCAATGTTTTCCAAGGTGGAAATTGTCATCCAAAAATGGCAATGGTAATTGATGATCGCTTGAAGGTGTGGGAAGAGAAGGATCAGCCTCGTGTTCATGTAGTACCTGCGTTTACTCCATATTTTTCTCCTCAGGCAGAGGTATTTGTTTCGTTTTTGTAACATGTTTTCAATTGCTCATCACCTGAACTGCTATTGATGGACATATTTTGTCGATCAGACTGCATTTGCTGTTCCAGTCCTTTGTGTAGCAAGAAATGTTGCATGCAATGTCAGGGGCGGTTTTTTCAAGTTAGTCAAGTTCTCATAATTTATTGAAGTACTTAGTAAATAGAAAAATGTCGTATATCTTGGTAACATTCTTCTAGATGGGTGCTCTGTATGACTTGCGCTTTTTTTCCTCAACACAATAGAGAGTTCGATGAAAATCTACTTCGAAGAATATGCGATGTTTTCTATGAAGATGAGGTTGTGAATTTGCCTTCGCCACCAGATGTGAGCAACTACTTGATGTCAGAGGTATTCAGATTGAACTTTTGTCTTTCAATTTGTTTGTGGAGTATGATAGTAATGTCCAAACATATATGTTGTCAGGATTCTAGTTTTGTTCCGAATGGACATCTTAATGCTCCAATTATCGAGGGAATGAATGGCCCAGAAGTTGCTCAGAGATTGAACTACACGGTAGTTTCTTGTACCAGTTGATGGTATTTCACGTATTTATGTTCTTCTACTCCACTTGAAAAACATGAAGGGGATGTTTTCTTCATCCACATTTTCGCGTTCTTATGTTATCCAGGAAGAGAAGAACATTACAAATGCTGTTTCTCAATCTGTGACTAACAATGTAGAGATGAAATCTGATAGTAATAAGCTCCCTGTAGTATCCGTTGCAAGTGCTATTGTTCCACCATCTTCAAGAGCAGTATTGCCTTCTGAAAGTATGGGTCTTATTTCAGAAATGTTTTGATATTGAAAATTGAACGGATGGTGATGAACAGCATACTTTTAAGTTTATTAAAATCCAGTTACTTTTTTGTTCTTGTTTCATTGGGCATTGTACTTTATCTTCAATTTTATGTAGTAACATAAATTAGTGATGAGATATTTTTTGTTCTTTTTCATTTTCTTCCCCCCAAATGCACTGTAGAACCTAGTTTACTTGGAGATCCATTTAGAAGGGAAAACAGGCACCTAGCTTCGACGGAACCTTCTCTATTGACTAGATTGCCTTGGCAGCAACCTGCAACATTCCTACAACCACAGGGGGGGTGGTTAGTAGAAGATGCAAATAGAGAGCATTTCAATAATCGATCAGAAGGAAATCTTTCAGAATCTGATCCATCAGATAAACAGCGAGGTCGTCAGAATTCATTTACTAATGGTACACCGCCTTCTGTTCTTCCGGGACTATTATCACATGTGCCTCAAGTGAAGAAGGAAGAGGTTGCTAAAGCACCATTTGCCTTTTAAATGTTATTTTGATATCAGCTTCCTTCTTTGCATACTTCTTTTACATGGTTCAGTTTCATCTATAAGCAGGTTAACTCAGGGCATGACACACCGAAACAGAACCCTCTACTGGCAAATCAGTTTGCAGGTACTTGAATTTTGTGTTATTATTGCCATATTATCTCGTTATACCTTGGACTTGTTTCGTTAAATTTATAATACTACCAGTTGAAGGAAAAATGGCTATAATGATTATCCACCATCTCTACATAGAAAAAGGAACTGTGAATTGAATGCTTTGTTCTTGCATTGGGAGATAGCATTACAGTCATGCTATTGTGTATGAAGTACAATTGTATTCTATTGCCTCTATGGATGTTAATGAATGCAGGTCATGTCATAAAAGTGCATTTTTCCTTCCTTTGTCACTATTGTCTAGTGACTAATCGCTGACAATTGTACACAGGATGAGAAGGCACAAGAAAAGATTGTTCACATATAATGCGGACGAAACTTTTGCTAATAGTGGACCTATGAATTGACCCTTAGTTTGGAGGCTTATGTGATCGGTCATTATTGGGCTGTTGAATCAACCTTATTAAGAGGAGTAGCCCAAGATCTTTATTAATTGGTCTGTGTCTACATCTCTATTCGATGTGGGATTATAGTCAAAGTCAGCTATCTGATTATGAGTTATTCTTTGTTGTTTTGGACTGTTGTCCTTCACAGTTTATTTAATAATTTCGGCTGTTAGTTGCATGAGGTTTAGCCAGTTATAAATGTACCTATCGAATTATCATTCCCCTCTAAAAGAGTATACAAGAAAATAAAAATAAAAAAGGGATAACCTATGCATCCCTTTCTATAGAGGTGGATGTACCACATCAAGTTGAATAACATATGTAGCAGTCAACTTTATTGTGACAATTTATATCCAACATGCCAATGTTGCTATCTGCAAGACTGAAACTCATATATGGGGACCGCGTGTTCATAAAGTTCCTATTCCCTGAATTTCAGGATCATTTCGGTGCATTAGGTAATCTTTTTGTGGCACTATTGCTGATAACAATTTAACCTTGGATTTGATATTTTTCTCAATTTTTTTTTTTGTGGTAATTATGTGACTTGCAACCTCCTAATATGATATTGTTCTCTTCTTGGTAGAGTTTGGTGTCTCTCAAAACCAAATTTTCTCCAATAATAGAGACCTTAAACCTGAAAGTGAAAAAATGAATGTGTTGCCTTCATTGTCTATTGGTGTGCTCCAAGAGATAGGAAGAAGATGCAGGTCAAAGGTAAATTCACGTTTCTAGCAAGAAACAATGTCAAGTAACATGTATTCATTGCCGGGTGTCATCATAATGCATTTTCTTGCTCAGGTTGAATTTAAGCCGGTGGTAAGCACCGGTGACGATTTACAGTTCTCAATAGAGGTTAGTATATTAAATTGTACATATTGGATTTTCTCAGTTCAAAATGGTTAAGATACTGCAAACGAGAGCTTAAGCAGCGGAGTTTCTTATGGTGTTCTCTTGTTTGCGGTTAAAATATAGTTGTTGTTTCTTCATCAATATGCACATGTACATGGTATATTCAGATCTGGTGAGGGTTCCCTTGTTTGGCATCTATATATTGGTTAATACTTGAAATATCCCATGAGATAATGGATATACCTGTACCTTGTGATAACTAATGTACAAATGTTATGATGCATGGACACTCCTACTGACGCGACATGTCCTTGTCCGACACATGACATTTCTCGAACACTCTGACATGTAGGATATGCATTTTTCCTTCCCTGACAGTGTAATATATAGTTTAACTTAAAGTCCTATCAATATAACTAATAGAAACTCATCGGGTTTAGGAGGTTTCATGAAAAAAACCAAAACTAGGAAAATAGTTGATGTTTAAGAGATAAGAAAGTATAAACATAAATTAGTACATATAATTCTACAATTCTAAAGAATTTAAATTAACGTGTCCTTGATGTGTTTGTGTCCTACATTTTTTGAAAAATCACGCGTCGGTGCTTCTCTGTCTTTGTGTTTGTCTAACAATGAAAAAATTCAAAACTAAGAAAAAGTTTATGTTTTAAGAGATAAAAAGTATAAACATAAATGTAGTCCATATAATTCTACAATTCTAAAGAATTTAAACTAACATGTCCCTAATATGTCTGTGTCCTACATTTTTTAAATATCACGTGTCAGTGCTTCTGTGTCTCTGTGTCCGTCTAACATTGTAGACATGCTTAACTGAGATCAAGATTCTTGTGACATTACTAGAGTTTTGCGGGTTGAGATTGACATTTCCTAATGGAAATTTGTTTGTCATATAATGTCTGGACCATCTTTGCAACTGTTGCCTGATTTGAGAACCTTGTAATTCTTGTGGAGGAATTACTATTTTGAGGCGTTACCTGGAAATTAAAATAATTATTCCGAGCTCTCAAAGACTTAAATAAGTGATTTGACTTGATAAAATATCAAAAATCATTATTGTAAAATTACCGCTAGAAGGCATTCCTATGACTACTCTTGTTAGTTTTCCAATCACTCCGATCAATGTGAGAAGAAGGCTTAAATGGAAACTACTTCTCTGTATGCCGGGATTGGAGGGACTTCATGTTCAGCAGCCTTCAGGAAGTTTAACATTTTAAGTTTGGCTGCAGAGAAGACGTGTAAAAACACGATTATATCTTGGTTTATCTGAGATGATAGATCAAGCCCAGGTCGAAGGAGCACATTGAGATTTAACCACAAAAGGACTATTTCCATTTTCCACTGCCCAAATTGCTACCCTTGGTTATAAGTTTGATACCTCATAAAAGTGTCTTTTTGAATTTCTTTCCATTGTAAGACATTTTTTCGTTGTCTTATTCTTTTTTTTCTTTTTTTCTTTTTGTGTGTATGTGTGAGATGTTGGGTGGGGTGTTTCTTATGGTTACTCCCGCTTTAAATTCGTGAATCCTCATCTTTCTTGCACAGCATACATCGTCTCATCGATGTGTTTTTCTCACCAGGTATATGTTGAGCCTACCTGTTTTGATGACATTACATAAAATCCTGTGTCTGTGGGACATATGTCATCAGTAAAACTAGAAGCCCAACTTGCCTGTTGGTGTGAGAGGCTTAACAAGTTGCCACTTGGGCTAATTTTCCAGTAAGCCTTATATTTGGTAGCCAGTTGCTAGCACCTCTAAACATATGAAAGACTCCCTGAAAGTTTCTCACTTACATTGGACACCCAACTTGGGCTAGTGTAGTCTCACTTGGAATTACATTGCTATGCAATTCTTCAATGTTAAATGCTGTGGGACTACAGATTTGTGGCAATAATTAACTACTGAGACCAAATATACTCTTTTTAATTGATTTATGTCTTGGCAGTCGATGTTAAATTGATCATTCTTTTGTCCTTTTAGATTTAAATAGCCCAAATGGTCTGAAATATCTTTTTCTGTTGATGATTGTAACACTGCTCAGCATCCTGCAATGCTTGATTATTTCTCACTATCTGATATTGTCCGATGTTTTGTGAAGAGTTTAACCTAAATTTATTAGATGGAGGCTCAGTGTGCTGAATCAATGTGTAGGTTTTATTTACTGGTGAAAAAATCGGTGTTGGGATGGGCAGGACAAGGAAGGATGCCCAGCAACAGGCTGCTGAGAATGCCCTTCGTGGCTTAGCTGGTAAAAGCACTTTTAGGTTATACTCTCCTACATTGTTGTAATGAAGAGTCCACATGCTTCTCTTTACCAGTGGCAGTTATACATGTATGTGCATTATGATCCGGGTGAAAATTTCAATTTTCATGACTAAAGGCAAAACTGTGTAATGTGTCAATAATCTGGACCATCGTACCGAAATGTAAACTGGATTTTATTGATTCCACTTCTTAAAATATTGTACATTTCGAGGGGTGACCCAGTGCTATTATACTGATTTCCTTTCAGCTATAAGATCCCTTTTTTGTTTTTCTAACAATTTTTGCAAGAGCTTTCCTAGGGCATGGCCCACTACGCAGTACACATGCACAAGCTCTTTTCATATTGATGCATATCTTTTTCTCCAGTATTTTAGACTTCCATCATTATTAACATTTTTACTAGCTCTGATACACAGAGCCATTTACTGAAAATGATGATCTTACTCTTAGAGTCTTAGTTATTACTTTATTAGTTGCTTCGTGCATTTGCTGAGGTATTGACACTATTTTTTTCTTTTCACTTGTGATGTTGCAGACAAGTACTTATCTTATATTTCACTTCATTCTAGAGCCGTGGATAATGATTTCGATAGACTTGCTGTACAGAGAGAAAATGGGTTTCTCTGGGATGTCAATCCCGTGTCAGATGAAGGGCCAGAGAATAATGGATTTCCGAATCAAAATCCTACAGAGGTGTGAATTTTGTTAATGTCCCCCATGGTTGATTTGATTTATTTGTCTGAAACACACTATGATGCTCGGATAAGCGTTGTGTGGTAATATTTCAAGATGAGTAGTGATTATCTGGGGGTAAACCACTCCTTTCTTGGAATTTGCTATCACCAGATTCTAAAGCGGAAACAGGGAAATATGGAGTGAGTTTTTTCATGTTCTCTACTGCTGTCTCATCTATGCTTTCATTATTCCTGTTTTAGAGGTACGAATTTGGTGGATCAGCCCCTAGTTCCCAACCACTATCCAAAAATTCCTGTGCAGCTTCCCTTCAAACGTTTCTGTTTTGGTTTTATTGAACGATAAATTTTATACTGGCCTATAATATTTGGTGATAACTAGGTCTAGTCAAACTTCGTTGATACAATGTTGTCCTTTGCATATCTAGTAACTAATGAGTGAGATTATGTGAGCTCTTAGTCTATTCCCTTTGTTTTTCTTGTGAACTGCACTTTTCGATTAGTCAGCGGACAACCATTTGTGATTTCTATTACGCTGCCTTGTTAGTATTATGCAGTTAGTTTTTCGTCATTGAAAAACTCAGTCTCTAGTATTCCCAACTAACTATATCATGACCCACCTTGTGCTTTTGCTATTGTTGAGTTCTGAAATGAACATAATATATGGTTTTGTTCAAAATGCTTTACAGAAAGCTGAGCGTGGACCTAGTACTACTTCCTCCAATGTGGTGAATCATCTTGTGCAAAATCATCCTACCTCGCCCCGGTGAAAGATTATAAATGGATTGTCTTTTGTCATTAAATTTCAAGATTAGAATCGTTCTACGAAGATCTGTTGTTGCTGTAGTCCATAGAATGAAGAACAGATGATGGAAATAACCAAGTGATTCGTACAACATGAAGCCATAGCCCATACCTTTGAACATATTATGGACTATGGAGGTTATGGATCCACCTTGCCTTTTGCAGCGGAGGAAGACAGCCGGCATGAAAGAGAAGTTCACAACACAGAAGAAAGACCGGGGGATTGATTGGACGCTCATTGACTTTGTAGTGAATAAATTGCAGTAAAGGAAGACTTGATTTGCAGGACTAAAAGTTATTGTAGTACAAATAGTTGCCATATATCCGGAGAAAGACATTTTGTTTACTTTAGTGTAGAAATTTGTATTTTCACTGGAGGATTAATTCCCGGAATGGCAAGTTTTCAGCGAGGTTTTTCAGAAATCTCCTATGAATTCCTTAGGGCCTGTTTGGTTAGGATTCTCTAATTCTACAGTAAATCAATTCTCATTTTTGCATTGATGATCAATAAACTAAAGGTTCTCTATGTTGAATTCCCCTTCCAACTATTAAAACATAAACTGCTCATTTTCCCTCCATTTTCATAACCATGGCTCTCTGCAACTTGTGGAGTAGTGTTTTTTTTATGTTACAATCCCTTTTGCAACTCCATTGTCCTTCAATTTCTCTACTATCGAAAGTAATGACATGAGCAGATCCATTAATGTCACAGGCGATGCGTATATCTCTCTACAAGGCCTTCAGGTTACGTCGGACGAAAGCAATAAGGCAGTAGGAATGACAACAGGCCGTGCCACTTATATAGAACCATTGCACCTCTGGGACAAAGGTTCAGGTAAACTGAGAGATTTCTATACTCATTTCTCCTTTGTTATTGATGGCAGTGAAAGTGGTTGCTTTGGGGCGGATGGAGTCACCTTTTTATCAATTCACTGATTTCTGCTACCTATGTCAAATGGTCGAACAACATCACTGAGGGGAAGGAAAATGATGCTTGGATTAGTTATAATTCCACCTCGAAAAATCTTAGTGTAATTTTCACGAATGCCTCCGTTGCGGACGGAGGCGCTTTGCCTCCGTAAATCTTAGTGTAATTTTCACGGATGCCTCCGTGCGGAACGGAGGCACAGCGCCTCCGTTCGCAACAGAGCTCATCAATTAAAAATCTGGCCTTCTGATAAACCATGTGGTCAGAAGAACTGTTGAAGGCACCTTTGTTCAAAACCCAGAAATGATTTTGTTCTTTCTGTCATCTTTTTAGCTATAACATAGTTTTAGTGGTTGTGAATTAATGTTTAATTGATCCTTGTTCTACAGGTTTCCCATTGACATCAAGATCAGTTGTGAAGCAAACTAATGGATAAATATTAAATGAAAAACGCGATTTGAGAAACTATGACTACAAAACAAAATGTTATATGAAGCAAAAGTTAGATATCATCAGCTATCTGCGAGAATAAATACTAAAAATGGCACCATCAAGCATAAACCTAATGGAAATTTGAGGACAAATCTAGGTCCACAGAATGATAATCTAACAAAAAGTTTGGCAGAACTATTAATTTAAGAAGAAAATAAAAACTTCTTGACCCCAAATACTTCTCAAAAGCAAAACTAAATAATCAGATGACAAATGGATATAAAAAACTGAGAAAAAAAAAAAAAGTGAAATGCAACTGAATATGATCTATAGAAAGATATCCTGATATCATAGCCGAACATAACATTGCAAAATAATAAACCTTGAGTTGAAAAATGGAGAAGACGGAGTGGGAAAGTGGATAAAAAAAAAAAAAAAAATTACGACGATGGAAAATAACGATACGTGTCTTACCTTTACAATTTACATAGCCTCTTTTAACATATAGTGAAGCAAATGAGTTATGAACAACGGTGGATTTAGGGACTCAGATAAATTTTCTTACCTTGTAATTTTTTTTTAAAAAATAATTATATGATTTTTTTTTATTTTATACATACTA
>CAIGRS010295975.1:0-18011 GCA_903798395.1 Fraxinus floribunda
GGAATTGGTGAGAGGAGATCTCACATAAGTCATATGAAAAGCTTCTACAATACTTGTACATGATAGAACAATCAAATCCCGAATTAGTTACAAAAACTGAGACATATCAGGACAATAAATTCAAGTACATCTTCATGTCATTAGGAGCATTAGATGCCGACAACAATATCTTCATAATAACATTTGGAGTTGGCGATTTAGAAACTAATGATTATATAAATAGTTCTTGATTACATTAAAAAAAGCTTATGGTGAGCGAAAATGATTATATATAATCACAGATGGACATGCAATCATAAAAAATGCAATTCACAAAGTGTATGAGAATGCAATGCATGGTCTATGTTCCTATCACTTGTTAAAGAACTTGAAGTCATCTTTTGGTGGGAAGAAAAAAGAAAAGAATATTGCAGAGCATTTCAACAGAGCTGTGAGAGCATATTCTAAGAATGATTTTGAGTTCCATATGAAACAGCTTGAAAAAGAACTTGAAATCGTCTTTTGGTTGGAAGAAAAATGGAAAGAATATTACAAAATATTTCAATAGGGATGTAAGAGCATATTCTAGAATGATTTTGAGTTCTGTATAAAAAAAACTGATGAAATCAATACAGGGATTTGATGTTTTCATTGTTAACTTCTGTAATAACCGATATCACTTTTCGTTAAAAAAATTGACATTTGTGGCTTTTTAAACAAAGAGTGAGAGTGTTATTTTTTTGTTAAAAGTTACATGATATGTCACTTTTTGTTTAAAAAGTTATGTAAATGGTGATAAAACAAAAGGTGACATTAAGAGTGAGTTTAAAAAGTTACAGAAAGTCACTTTGTTTTGTTTTCGTTTAAATAAATATTAGTATTTTGAATCTTCTTTGTACAAAAAGATATTGGTTATGAAAAATGGTCAAAGACTTTCATGAAAAATAATAGATTTTCTACAATGACTTCAAAATAGTAGAATTAGTAAATTTGGTAACAAGAGCAACAATTACCTTTTTTAAAAAAAGTCATTACATACAAGACATCAATTACCAACCAACTTATGAACATCCACAAAATATTCTAACAACTAAATCAGTCATTATATAATAAGACATGTCTCTACTTCTTCAAAATCATCATTTTCTCTATCACATCAACATATCACTAATCCATCTCCTTTGAAACTCATTCATTATCCGAATCATATTTCTCATCTTGCTTCTTCTTTCCATAAGCATATAATTGAGATGTCAAGTTTCTTCTAATATGTGGAATGTTAAATGTCTTTGGCATTTCATTTACCTTTTCATTAACGAAGTACTGTGCATACTTAATTACGTATATTCTACAATCTCTACAGCATGCAAAAAAGAAAAAGAATTTAGACAATTAAATACATGATTATCAAATGAAAACAAAAAAAAAAAAATATTTTCAAAACAATCTAACACGTTATTCTGCTGTGGAAGTTTTGGAACCATTTTTATAATCAATGGTTTCAACCCATCTTCTTCTGAAATGTCTTTTCTCTCAAAGAAGTCAGTATGAAAAAGAAGATAATGAATTATATTAGAAAATGGTTTAAAAGCCTCAAGTACTAAAGCCTTCTTGACAACTTTGTTGTACATGTTATATACATTCAGGCGCATATGTTGAATATCAAAATAACAAAGAATCCAATGGGCTGAACTGGACATTCTCATTGGCATAAACACTTGGTCAACAAAACTCTAACTTGTATTGCACGACATATACAACTTAATAACATATGAAAGAAGAAAAGTCTATTTTGGGAGCAGACTTATCTTGGCAAAAATCAGTATACAGATCTTTCATTTGGCTATTAAATGGAAAGTTTGTGGTTGTGGCCTTTATGCTTGATTGCATCCAAAGAATAACACGGTAATTGTAACACAGCTTTGGGTGTCGATTCTAAGATGGAAACATACTCAAGGGTTCAACAAATTAGGGTTTTTTCGTGAATTGTTTGAAAATAATTTATTTTTCGAAATAAAATTTAAATATCAATGAATCAAGTAATGAAATTAAAATCAATGAATTAAAATAGTGAAGCGTTGGAATTTCTTCAATTGGATCGGATCATTCAACGTCAATTATTCATTTTTTTATAACTCAATTAGAAGCTTTCATCCTAGCACTATAATCGAAAGATTTGTCGTTAAAACCCAATTAAATTCAAATGTAACCCTAGAATCTAGAATTTCTCTAACAATTTTCGACAATTATTTATTGAAATCAGATTATAAATCGACCATATATATCAATTATAAGGCAGTAAATAATCACGCCAATAAAATAAATGAAATTGAAATTCAACAAGTATTTCGATCGTTCGATAGAAAAAATATGATTAATGTCTATGAAAAATCTAATAAGAGTTAAACAAATTTCAAAATAAATTTATGAAGAGAGAATCTAAACTTAGAATTGTTTAACAAGAAAAATAACAAATTACATAAACAAAAGATGTAAAATCACCAAATCCAATAAGTCCTCCCTTGCTTCACCAAATTGTTTAGTTTTTCATGGAGTTCTTGAGCCAAAAGATGAGATGAAAGTGTATGTAGGCGTTCCCAATATGTATTGTGTTGTTAAGTATTTATAGGAGTCGAAAATTGGATGAAAATCATGTCCAAATTTATTTCCAAAGAGTTCGAATCAAATAAGGAAAGTTGCATTCGCGCACGAATTTTTTATCTCTGCACAACAGTCAGTATTTTGGTCGTAATGTTTTCTCCCAATATCCGATTTAGGCAATACAAAGTGATTTGAAAATATGGATATAACTTTGATAGAAATAGATTTCTTTCCATTCGGACATTTACTATGCCAAAAATGGATCCATCAATTGTGTAGAAGAGATTCAGATTTCCATTTGGAGTTGTACATCGAGAAGGTTAACAACAAGGGGCTTTATGCCATTGCCCAAGCTGAGTCCCTCCAATACAAGCTCCTCGGTGGCCTTGCCGTAAGGAGGTAAATAACTCTCTTGGCGTTTGATGGATTATCTATTTTTTTTTTTTTTTTTTTGTGCGATTATGAGTTTGAATTTTACTTGATGCCTATGTTTTAACAAAGACCAGATTATGGATTCCCCATTTTTGTTTCTTCTATGGATTTTACAATTTGGTAGTTCAATTTGTTTCTAAGAGCTCGTTGCTGAATATATGACTCTCCTGGTTGCTATTTTGTCATCAACAAAGCACTGTGTTCGTGTAGTAATTTTGAAGAGGAAAAATGTTTAACAACCTATTTTGAGTAACTATTGTGCATTTTTTGTTTGCTTTTAGATCTAATCTTCTTATAATGTAAACATATGTATTGATTTTTCTATCCTAACTTCAAATTTACATTTTGGTAATCCATTACGCCTTTTAAACATTGTAAATTTGTAATCTTGTGCTTGGTTAATTCTTGTTCCACTCGATTCATTCATATTTGATGATATGGTAGTTATGCATTTCGTCATAAGTCTTCCTTAGGGCATGCTATGGTGTATTGAGATTTGTTATGAACAATAATGCTAAAGGTTGTGAGGAATGTTCTTCATCTTGATTCTAGAGGCTACCACTTTGTTTCACTTCCAATTTTAACTGAGCTATTGTATGTGGTATTGATGAGTGGAACACAGGACTGGGGAGGATAACCCCCCCACCCAAACAAACATACATTATTATGTGCACTTTTATTGGCAGCGGTTGAAGGTGTTTACAGTTGACAATCAGCATTCGTCCGCCCGTGCTGAACTTTTGTGCTGGGTCCACCACTGATCTTGCCATGCACGAACGGTCACTAGTGATACTAAAATGCTTTATTTATCATAGAAGAATTTGAACTCAAAATGTAATTCATGTGCAAAAAGTTTCCATTGCCATCATTTCCATTGTAATTGTCATTGCCATTGCTATGAAAGAATCAAAGAATTTATATTACTTTTATTTTCATTGTCGTTGCCATTATTTCCATCACCATCAAGATCAAGATGGTCAAAATGTAATTCATCTGCAAAAATTTGTAAAATTCAATGTTATACCATATATACTTTTTTTAAAAAAAAAAATCCTCTAACACCCAATTGCCATAAATATCAAACCTTTCAAAATCCATAGGTTCATGATTTTGACTCTCCAAGTAATTCCTGAATACAGTTTGTTATCCAATTCATAAATGATCAAATATAATTCTAAGAAAAGAAAAAAAAAATCAAATAATCATAAAAGGATGTGAAGTTTTACTTAAATAACATTATCATTGTTGTAATCTTAAATTGTAGTGAACAAAAACAAGATTATTAAGCCTTTGGTACTCGAGTTTATTTCTCCTTTTAGAATGGATATGTTCAAACATACTCCAATTCCTCTCGTAGCTTGAAGAACTATATGTTTGACTTCATATTCCAGTTGCAATTGTGTATAGGTTTGGTGCACAACTACCATAACACATCCACCATTCATCTGTACAAAAAGAAAAAGAACATAAAATAAATGTATATTAGAGAAACTAAAATCTAAACTATATAATTCAAATAAGTACATGACATGAGAATAAAAATTTATCAGGAGCCATTCTATAACGATCAGCAACATTTGATAAAAGATCAAAGTCACCATGTGCTTGCCTAAAATTTTAGAATAGGTATGTTCAAACATACTCCAATTCCTCTCGCAGCCTGAAGAACTATATGTTTGACTCAAGACTCGAATTGCAAGTGTTTGTAGGTTTGGTGCATTGCTACCATAACACATCCACCATTCATCTGTACAAAAAGAAAAAGAACATAAAATAAATGTATATTAGAGAAACTAAAATCTAAACTATATAATTCAAATAAGTACATGACATGAGAATAAAAATTTATCAGGAGCCATTCTATAACGATCAGCAACATTTGATAAAAGATCAAAGTCACCATGTGCTTGCCTAAATAGTCTTTTATTTAGCTAATTAGCTTCTTATATCTGGTTGACCATAAGCATATCTCTCAAATACATTTAAAAGTCCCGAAATAAGTTATTTATGATTTTCCATATTAGAATTATTATATTGGAAAAAGTGGTTAATTAATGTCTACTAGTATGAAGATTTTTATACGATTGACTATCACATCCATACCGAATAATTTGCAAATAAGGAGCAATTCTATTCTTCCTTCTTTGGAATTTGCATTCCATTTCATTTTTTCTCACATGAATAGTTTCATACAATTAGTAGCCCATTGATGGCTTTCACCATATTAATAATCCATAGAACACGAACGAAGGGCTCGACAAGTTGAACAACAATAGCACATTCTTTCCAAAACACAGAATCAAACACATCATCAACGAATCTTTTTCCTTTACTTTATCTGCATATGCTAATAATATCCATTATCTAGATGTCACCATTACTCTTAATAGATCTTTTTATGCATGAGATACGACATTTCAAACTTCATCTAGTTCGCCAATATCATGAAACATTGGATTAATGCAATGGGCTGCACATGAGGACTAATAAATACCAGTAGCAACATAATTTGCAGCATTATCCCTCACCATATGAACAACATATTCTGAACCTACAAATAATACAACATCTCAATAACTTGTATAATAAATCGACAGTTTTTGATTCATTTGAAGTATCTAAGGATTTCAAGAATATTGCTCCTTTCAAAGAATAAACTAAAAAATTAACGAGAGTTCTTTTACATTGGTCTATCCAACCATCTGCCATAATTGTACAACTAGTCACCTTCCATGTTGAACGATAGCTATCAACATAATTTTCTACCTCCTAGATAGTCTTACCAACAAATAACCACAAAGACTTTGAAATTTTGACCCTTTATAGCTAGGGTCCATGCTAGCTACAAGCATCTATACTTTGCTAATAATATACAAAATTTACAACATTGAAAGGAATACACGAAACAATCATCTATTTTGATATAGTAAGATCACATTTTTATAGCTTTTTACTATGAAGAACACTTTTAATAATAGGGTGGTTACAAGGTCTTGTTGCCATGAAGTAAGAATCAATTCTTTTTTTTCTTTTAAATCTTTACCTCCCATTCCTTTTCTTTCAAGTTTAAACTTTTCCCATAACTATGATCTTTCTTTTAGATGTAGGAGGGATGATTTCTTGAACATCATTGTCATGCAATTCTCTATACATTTGCTCTTCTCGTTCCCAGTAATAAAAACTATGTAGGTTACACTCTCCAAGTTCTAGAGTTTTATGCTTCTTTACAGCAAAAATATCTAAATTTTCTTTCATTTTGAATCTAACATGAGGAGGTACTTTACGACACGAATCCACATCACATTTTAACCTAGCTAAGTGTGTGACTCGATTAATACAACCCACTGCAAAAGTCCTTCCAAAATACAAGCAAACAAATTTCTTTTTATTTCCATTCGTACCTGCTTCAAAAATATATATACAATGACCCCATGCTATATCAGTTTTTCCTATGGCATGACTCTTTGGAGGAGAAGAACTATGTGTTGACTAGTGACTACAAAAGAAAATAAGACCATGTTAAATAAGCTAATGTTTTCTAAAATATGCTGTAATTTAAAAAACCAGAATGGGAATAAGAGGAAGCACTGAAGGTGTTTTCTAGAATGATTCAAGTTGGCAAATAAGCTAATGTATACACCTATGGTCTGTTGTTAGTGCATTTGCTAATTTAACAAATATAAAACAGAACTGAGCTGCTCTACCAGGCCTGTAAAAGGCCTGGCAGAGCAAATGTGAGATGGGGGTGTTTAAAATTTGGGCAAGGGGGTTTAATGAAGTGGGTCCCAGGGGAGGTTTAATGATGTGGGTCCTCATGTGAGAGAAACTGCTCTACCAGGCCTAGTAGAGTAGAATTATCCTATAAAACAAGGTAAGCAAATTCATTACTCACATTGTCTCAAAATGTGGACGTTGCTAGGATGGTGTTCTATGAAATGGCTCTGAAAAATCAGTTTTCCTGGAATTCTATGACCGCAGGCTACTCTAAACATGGATATGGCAGTAAAACAAAAAATAATTTAAGAAGTCCAAAAACTCAAAAAAATATTTAGGAAGTGATTACCAGCTAGCTAGCTTGTAACGCCCCGAGTTCCTTGGAACCCGAGGTGCCACGTCATCCTCAGTTGCCTTGGATTTAATAAAAAGATTTGCGGAAATAGCTAAATTTTAAACATCACATTTATAATTATGAAACTCATCGGCAACAAAACTCATTTAATTAAAATCTTAAGTTTTGAAATAACTGAAATGACAGAGTATACGCCAATAATTAATTTACAGAATAACTGAACACATAATCATGCAATTCATACAGTGATATCATCATCATCATAGACTCATTTTCTTTAAAAATCATAGGCTCTTTTAAAAATCATAGGGTGTGGATAGTCTTGTATCATGCATTTAAGCACATAAGTTATGCATAACATCATTTTATCTCATAAGATATAGTCTCGTCTCTTCTCGTGCATTAAAGCATATAAGTTATGATAAACATAACAACATCATTTATCTCATAAGAGATATTTTCGTCTTATGCATTAAAGTATATAAATCACGTAAAGTTACATAATACATGCAATTATAATTTAAACTAATTAATGGGGCGAGTTTACTTCAAATTTTCTCGAGTCACGTGCAAAGTAGAGCGAGAAGTAACCACAATCTCCTAATCGTCCGTACATTTCGTCTAGCCAAAATGGGAAATAAGTGTTGAATTAGTATTTTGAAATTTTAAAGTTTTAAAATAATAAAATAAAATTTAGGGACTTAATTGAAAATTTGTTGAAACTGAAATTGAAAAGTTTAAGGACTGAAAATAGATTTTTCAGAATTAGTGGACTGACTGTGGGGAAATAAGAATTCCAGGGGCTGATTTATTAATAACTGAAACTTTAGGATCGAAGTAAAAAACTTTTAAAACTTGGAACTTAAAGGGTAAATTTTCAAAATCAAAATATAAAAAAAAATCTCACTCCCTCTCTCTCTCTTACATTCGACAGAGAGGAGAGGGAGTGGCGATAGGAGGGGCTCTGCCCCTTCCTCCGATTTCTACCACCGACCGATGGTCGGTGTCAGTGCCTTTGAACTCTTGGGTTTTCCAGCAGTAATCTGGCTGGAAAAAGGTCGGGGATGAGGTAAGTTTATGGGTTTTTGGCTTTTCTTGGTTTTTGTGGTTGTTTGATGTGGATTTTGGGTTGAAATGATGGTTGTTGATTGGGTGGTGTGTGTGGCCGTGTGCGGTGGTTTTGTGGCTGTCCGTGAGGGGTTGCAAGTGGTGGTGTTTGGAGATGGTGGTGGTGGAATGGTGGAACCCGATTGCAGCTTGTTGCAATCGGTGATGGTGGATTGATACGAAGTTGGGTTGAGGCTGCAGCTCATGTGTGTTTGCAGTTTGGGTTTGAGGCTGGGTTTGTGTGAAATCATCATCTTGTTGGTGCTAGAAATTGAGGTTCTAGCATCAATTTCCAAATTTGAGGAAATGTTGTCGGTACGAAAATTTGATTTTAGCATCAACATGAGTTTCCTAGTAAACTGAATTGAGGAAATATTGGGGGGATGAAATTTTTCTTACCAAAATGGGTTGGCTACGTGAGGTGTGATGAGGGAAGGGGAAAAGAGTTATATGAACAGTAATTTTAGGGCACAAATACCTAGGAGTTAAATGGGCCAAGAATTTGGGCTAACGGGATTTTCCTAATTGGATTTAAGTGAATTGGACTAAAAAAATCGAGATTTGGACTAACAAAAGTTTGGACTCTAAATAATAAAATATTGTACTTAAAATCATCAAAAATTTGGATTTAAAAATGATAAGGAATTTGATACTTTAAAATATTCGAGATTAGACTCGATTTGAATAGATTTAAATTTGTTTTACAATGGCTAGACGAACACCCTTTCATTTTAAAATATGGGGTTAAAACTTAGCGACACGTTTTTCAAGAAAATGATATTTTTATATTATTTAAAATTCTTGGTCGCTAGAATCTTACCCTCTTAAAATAATTTCGTCTTCGAAATTTAAACTTATTTGATCTAAAATATCTGGATACTTAGCCAGAATCTCATCTTCCCTTTCCCAGGTAGCTTCATCATTATCCTGTCTACCCCACTGGACTTTGACTAAAGGAATCTCTTTGTTTCTTAATATATGGACTTTTCTATCAATAATGCATATAGGTGTCTCCTCATAAGACAAATTCATCTGAATCGAAATAGTCTGAAAATTCACCACATGACTCAGGTCGTGGGTATCTTTCCTCAATAAAGAAACGTGAAAACATTGTGTACGGTCGAGAGCTCGGGTGGCATCGCCAAACGATAAGCCACATTACCTACTTTCTCTAAGATCTCGAATGGTCCGATAACACGGGGCCTTAACTTCCCTCTTACCGAAATGGATAGTACCCTTCATAGGAGCTGCTTTCAAGAACACTCTATCTCCAATCTCAAACTCCAAGTCAAATGGTCTGATAAAATTAGAATTTGACTTTCCTCTCTTGGCAAAATGGATAGTACCCTTCATAGTAGCTACTTTCAAGAACACTTTCTCTCCAATCCCAAACTCCAAGTCTTTTCTCCTTTGATCGACATAGCTTTTCTCAGTCGGTTGGGACACGATACTGCTGGTTGTTTATCGATTAAGTAAAGCAGTCATTTCTTCTGCCTCAAGCACCCTTTCACTGCCCATGTTGTAGCACGAGTGTTTATTCGGGAAACCATCCGCTTACCTGGGGTACCTCAGTCGATTGATTCTGATCGGGATCGTATTTTCATGAGCAAATTTTGGGAGGAATTATTCAAAGCGCAGAGAACAGTCCTGAAGCAGAGTTCTTCCTATCACCCACAGATGGATGGCCAGACAGAGGTGGTAAATCAATGCTTGGAGACCTACTTAAGGTGCTTTGTCTCCGGTAAGTCGCGTTCGTAGACTCTATGACTACCTTGGGCGGAGTTTGGTACAACATTTCTTTCCATACGGCCTCCAAACATACTCCTTTTCAGATTGTGTACAAACATGACCCGCCTCCCATGTTGCCGTTTAAGAAAGGGGTTACAGTTGTTTCATCTGTAGAGTAGTCATTACTCGATTGAAATGAAGTTCTACGGGTATTGAAGCTACACCTTCAACGTGCACAATAGCAAATGAAGCAGGCTACCGACGGGAAACGTCGGGATATACAGTTTGGGGTTGGAGAATTGGTGTCTCTAAAACTAAAACCTTATCGTCGAGAGTCTGTGGCCAATAGATTATCTGCAAAACTCTCTCCGCGCTACTACAAGCCATTTGAGGTTATGGCTAGGGTAGGACAAGTTGCCTATAACTGAAGTTACCTCCGAGGGCGACCGTCCATCCAGTGTTCCACGTATCTCAATTGAGAAAGGCCATTGACGCGGTTCAGGCCATAGGCAGTTTACCATCACAGTTAGCTGAAAATGGACAGTTCATAGTGGAGCCAGAAGCAGTATTACAGGTTCGTTCTAGTTCGATTGAGGGATCCGGGCTAGAGGTTCTGATCAAATGGAAGGATTCACCTGAGTTTGAAGCGACCTGGGAGCTTTATGACAACATCAAACTGCAGTTTCCAAAGTTCCACCTTGAGGATAAGGTGGTATTTGAGGAAGGGGGTAATGATAGCCCCCCTATTAAGTTCGCATATACGAGAAGAAAGAAGGGAGAAACGACACGGCAGGGAAATTAATTCTGTGATTTGTTGTTTGTTGTTTACTTTTTCAGTTATTATTGTTGATATTGTGAGCCACGGTCATTTTGGTAACTTTAGTCGGGGGAGGGGGAATAAATGTAATTAGGGGGGAAGTATCTAGAGTCAGGAGGAGGGCAACCGGGTCTCTCGAATTTCCCAGGGATTTGTTCATACTGTTTAATGTCTTCCGTGAATAACACATACAATTTCTCAATTTACAGACATCAAATTCTACACAACCATTCCTGTTTTATAATAGCTTTACCGTATTTTTTCCTACTCCTCTGGAGCTAATTCCCACCCTGTGATTGCAGCAAAATTCCAAGAATTTAATAATAGTTTAAGAGAGTGATCGAGCTACTCTTTGCATTTGGGAAAATAGTCGGATTTAGCCTTGCCTTGGCAAGGACCGTGCCCGGCCACCAGGCCTCTATTTTTATAGGTGGACTAGTCTGACTTACATGAGTTGTGTCTATGATGGTTGGAACATTTTGATCATATCCTCCTCTATTCATTCAAAAGATACAAAAATGTGTACGAAAACTCTATTCAATTATATAAAAATCAAATTATTGACGACAGAAGACAGAATTTATGTACAAAATTCTTATTTATACTTCATTACTTCAAATAAAATACATTTCTTGCTCTACATTAAAAAATAAATCAAAGATGGGGATATATGGCCCTATAAAACTTGGGCATCCCCTACAAATCAATCAAAACGAGTACTCAATGACAGAAATTCCAGAGGAATCTGGCCATGGTACTTGAATTACAACCATATAATCCTCGTACTTGAACACGACATCGTTGCCATTGATTCTGCAGGATACCGGTCTGTCCGAAGCAAATACCCTCATCTCTCCAGTTCCTTTCACAACAATTTCAACTGAATTATGATCGTAGTCAAACGTGACTGATTGAAGTGCACCACCGGTATTCAGCATGTTTACTAGACCAATTGGAGCAAATTGCACAGATTTGTTGGCTAAAACCGTGACAGGAGAAACTGTCAAGAGCTCGAAATTAAAGGGCTCGAGGGATAACTCAATGTTGGTCGATGGCTTTGACAGTACGAGCTTCTTTTCGTGGAAAAAGTATACTGCAAACACTTCAACTCCTTCAATGGAGGTTGGTTTTGTTCCATGTTTCCACTCAATGTCACTGGGGCTGGCCTTGGAAGAAACTGTATGTGAGTATTGAGAGGCGCATTTGTTGCGTCGTTCTTCCCTAGACCATCCTCCGCCTTGGCAGTTAAATGCTCCAAGAACTCCAGTGTACTGGTGCAAACAGGAAAATTATATATGAGATCAAGATTTGTGTTATAAATGATAACTCGATCAAGATTGACTAAGATATCATCGTTTAATTATAAATTTTACCTTATTGAGGTTCCATATTTTGAGCATGGTCTTCCCATCATGGAGGGGGTCTTCAAAGAGGCAATCGCGCGTAGGGAGGGCATGGTAATCGCAGCGCAAGATCGAACCGTCAGGCAACACTAATCGCTTAAGAAGGTCAAAATTGTGCTTGCCAACTGAGTCGCTAACATAGATAGGTCCACCGGAAATAGCCCTTGAGGCGGCATGAAACTCCGCGCAAGGATGGGTCGATTGGAACATGTCCCAATCAGGTTGAATGAAATTGCCCATCCACAAGCTATTGTAGGCACAATGAACCATGTGACAACCTTGAAGCCAAAAGGTGCCATTTGGATCGCCAGAAGGATCTGTGCACCAAAAGTCATCTCCTATTGACAACAAGAAGAATCAATTTAGTGGAAACCATATCTATGGAATGAGTAAAAATCGTGGAAATTGATGAACAGTATTATGTAAATTGACTCGACCATAGTGGTGACAGATAATCAGATTAAAATAGATACGTACCGACACGACCAAGCGCTATGGCCTCGGTTCCAAGGTACATAAAATCATTGCAGTGTTCCATACTAGCAATCACTCCATTCCCTTTGAAATGGTTCCTAACCGAAGATGTTAAGGCTTTGTAGTAAGCCTTTGCAAGCTCCACTCTTCCGCCATACTCTTCACACAACATTTCCAACAACTGCACACATTTAAAGTCGACTTGATGAAATCGTAATTCTTTATTGATAAAATATCAAGTGTGAATAAATATTATTTATGTGGTCAAGATATAAACAAGTGGTATTTTATCTTGTGAATGAAGTTTTAAATAAATAATAATATTTTCTTAAGAATTTTTTAAAATGGAAAATCAGGCGTAGTAGTAGGTTACATGTTATTGGAAGAAAGAAAAAAGTTTAATAACGAGCCGACAAAATCAAAGTCAATATGTGTATAGTGCCACCATACGTAAGTTTATTAAGAAAGAACTTACATGAATAACGTCGACTTTGACTCCATCGATTCCAACAGATTCAAGATGCGAGTGTAGACCTTCGTACATACGATCGACAATTTCTGGTGGGACGAGTCCAACTCCATTATTCACAATCTTATCGACTGCCAAATCCTCCATGGTCTTCTGCAATCCAGGAGTCAATCTTGGTTTAACAACCTTCGACTCGGGTAGACCTGAAGCATCGGGTCTAATCCCGCCCCAGTACCCGCAGAGTGCATGCCACACGTACACATAGTCCACGCTTTTGAAGGTGTCCTTGAGGTCCCTAATAAAGGCTCCCATGCCCTTATTTGGGGCACCACCGGAATTATTTGATTTATTGGGACTTTCATAGTCTCTGAATTTGTAATTTTCTTGGAATTTTATTAACCTGCATGGCATTTGCTCACCTGCGGGGTAAAACCACCATTAGTCTCTCAACATACTATTTGAACATTTAATTTAACTTTTTTATAAAAATTTATTAAAAATTTGATATTAATTTCCACAAACAGGGCTTAGTATACTATTTTTATCGTTCAACTAGTAGATAACATGGGCCATCTTAGACATTTTTTATTTTCAAAAATGCTTTTCAAAGTAACAAAAACAATAAAAGTTCAGAGACTAATTTTGAAAAAGAAAACTATTTGGTAATTTAGAGATGGAGCTAGGCAAAGTGGTTAAATTGAAATAAAAATTAAAACTCAGTGACTAGTTTGGAAGAATAAAATTGTTCAATGACCAAAGGAAACACTATTTTTAACCCACTCACCTGCTGATGTTCTGTTCATGCCTTCTGAGGAGATTGGATCCTCATCATGGCTTACGGACTGCCACCCGTCGTCGATAAGAACCAGTCCCGGCGGAACGCCGCCGTCGACCAAACCCTTGACACCTTCCAAAATGCCGTCAGGGTGCACTGTCAGGTAAAACGCATCCCAAGTGCACCACCCGAATTTATCAACCATCCCCGGCGGATTCTTTTCTTCGAGAAGCTTGAAAGTCCCTAATTGATCTCGAGCTACTTTCATGGCTTCTTTCAAAAGACTATAAGGATCATCGCCGGCGTGCATGTAAAGTACACTCCGGAATGATTCTCCGGTGACTTTGGTTGACCCGCTTTCGACGCAGAGGTCGACGTAATCATCCTCACCGGGTTGGAGACAAGCCCGGAATGGGCCTTCCAAGATTGGAAGAAGAAGAACATAAGGCCTACTTCCATCTTCTGATTTATCAAGAATCACCATCTGGGTTTCGTGTTCAAGATCTCGACCGTTAGTTCCAATCCAGTGGGTAGTCCACCAGACTTTGAACCTGAAAATGGACATGAATCTGATATCCTTCAGCTTCCCTATAGGAACAACATGATGGCTTCTGGGTTCTTTCGAGTCGAACCCGACGAAGCATCCAGAGGTGGTTGCAGCTGGTTTATCTCCGGCGGCGGCGCCGGAGGTGTAGGGCGATGGTGTAGCAATTATATTGGATGGAACTTCAGAGAGAAACACATGATCATCATGTACAATGAAATTTGATTCATCTAATATAATTGACGAATTGTTGTATCCATTTGCAAGAACAATGGCATTTGAACTAGCTTTGCTCAAACTGGGTGCCATGATTGTATACAGAAAGAATCAAGAAAATGGTTATAAGGGTTTTGTATATAGATATACAGAAAGAGTGTGTGTCTGTGAATTTTGATGAATTTTAAGTGAAAGTTGTGTTGTGAGTGAATGCTTGAGATGCAAATCAAATGGGGAATTTATAGGGGAGAATGGATGGGGTAGGAAGATTCGTAGGAAAGTGAGGTGGGCGGTTTGATTTTGCTACAGAATTTGATCATTCAATTTTGGTGGGGTAGTCTAAAGTGAACTTATATTATAATTAAGATTATCCAATGTCTTTTTCATCGAGAAATTTCTTAATTAATGCTTGTCGAGAAATTAATTAATTGATATATTAAAATTATATTTTCTATAGAATTTGATAAAAGTTAATTAAAGATTCGTCCAGCATAACTTTTGTTTAGACAAGTTCGATGAAATTTCTGGGACTCAAAAATTAATTTTGGCCCTGTTTGGCAAATTTTATGAAAGTGAATTTTCTAGTTGGAAAAATTATTGACTAATTACTTGAAATTTAAATTTGATTTTAATCTAAGAGGGGCCAAATGTATTTGATATGATTCAACCTCAACAATTTGATGGATAAAATTTTAATTTCATTTTTTCGTTTATTAATTAAATATATAATTGAAAAGTTGTGAATCTCATAAAATATGTGATAAATGTAAATTGTTATACTAAGGGCATGTTTGATACGACTTAAAATAGGATTAAAATTGAAAATATAACCGTTATTGAGTCTCATTCGTCTAATAAAAGTCAATAATAATGATTAATTTTTCAATTTTAATTCGATTTTAATCTCTACCAAACACCTCTTAACTTTGATAAGGTCCGGTATGATGATGTTATCTCTCGCACAAAAACTTAGGCATATTTTTGTAAGCCTTAAATTTTGTCAATTAAAATAATAAAACAGGTCCAAGTCCCCATTTGATTTCCATTATTTTTAAAATTCATTTTTTTCTTTTATTTTTAATCACTCATTTTTCAATAAAATATTATTACACGTAAATTCAATATTTTTAAATATTTTTTAATCACACATTTTTTTTTTATCAAAATACTATTTCAAAATGTATTTTAAGGAAAAAAAAAAAAAATAGGACTCCAACATGCTATTAGCATATAAACCTTGCTACTCTATCGTTATCATGCATCCCACCGACGGGTCTATAATACACTTGGTAGTTTTTTATTGGTAGTTTCAGTACTTGGAAAATGAGCATGTTGTTGAGTAAGTCTGTAGCTTTTTATTTGTTTAGTAGAAATTTGACCATTTTATTATAATCGATTCTCGGAGAATTAAAAAGTTTCCGATAGATTTCTCTTTCTTTTTACACATGTTTTTTTCAGCTATAAAATTTTATTAAATCTAAATTAAAGTCAACACTTAATTTAAACTACAAATTTATGAGTTTCACTACTTTTCAATTAACATTTCTTGAACTTTTATTAAAATTTACTAAAAATTTGATTTATACCTGAATTATTCTGTAAATCATATGTGCAAATAAAATTATTCAACTTTTAATATCTATAATATATTAAATATCATATCAAGTGAAAATCATTTTTGAACTATTCTATCCTTACTACTATTCAATTATTTCAATAGTACTTTACTTTGCATTTTTCAGTGTATTTAATTATTTCAATAATACCCTACTCTTTATTTTTCAATATGTATTTAATTTATTGATCATTTCAACCATTTGAATAGTATTATCATTAATTACTTTTTCAACTATTTAGTTATGATGAACCATTTTTCGAACGATTTTATTCTTACTATGTTTAATTATTTAAATAATACATTACTTTTCATTTTTCAATATGTATTTAATTATTTCAATAATACCATGCATTCTGTTTTTCAATATGTATTTAATTTGTTAATCATTTTAGTCATTTGAACAATTAATTATTAATTATTTTGTCAACATTTAGTCATGATGAATATACATTTGACACATTCATTACCTTACTTTTCGTTTTTCAATTAAATACATCTGATAGATCCATTATCTTTTATTTTTCAATATGTATTTGATTATTTAATCATTTGAACAATATCAAATATCACAGCAAGTGAAAATTATTTTTGGACGATTATATCCTTACTAAAATTCAATTATTCAATACCACTTTACTTTTTCATTTTTCAATATGTATTTAATTAGTTCAATAATACCCTACATTTCATTTTTCAACATGTGTTTAATTTACTAATCATTTGAAGTATTTGAACAATATTATCATTAATTATTTTGTCAACTATTTAGTTATAATGAATGTACATTTGACACATTATTGCCTTACTTTTCATTTTTCAATATGTATTTAGAGCCCGCGCTTGAGCCCATTTTTTTTTGTGTAAAATGCATTTTGAAACAGTGGATTAATGAAAATGTGTAATTAAAAAAGTAAAAAAAAAAATTGAGTTTGCGTGTAACATTATTTTATTGAAAAATATGTGGTTCAAAATAAGAGAGAAAAATGTATTTTAAAAAAATGAGAATCAAACAAGGGCTTAATTTATTTTACTATATTTTACATATTCACATCTTTTTTTGTTTTTCAATATGTATTTGATTTATTTAATCATTCGAACAGTATTACCATGATTATTTTTGTCAATTATTTATTAATGATTAATGTACATTTGACATATTCATTCCACTTGATTGGATGGTAAATTAAATTCATTAAAAGTTTTTTGGAATAAAGGGTGAATATTTTTAGAGTTTTCTTCCAATAAATTTATTCAATGAATGTTAAAATATAGAGAAAGTAAATGAGGGACATAATGTTTATATATAATAAACATATAATCGATAATATATTAAATATCACATCAAGTGAGAATTTTTTTTTTTTTTTTTTGACAATTCCATCTTTAATATCATTCAATTATTTCAATAATATATTAAATATCACATCAAGTGAGATTCATTTTTTGAACGATTATATTTTTACTCTAATTCATTTATTTCAATAATATTTTACTTTTCGTTTTTGAATATGTATTTAATTTATTAATCATTTGAACCACTTGAATAGTATTATCATTAAATGTTTTGTCAAATTGTTTAGTTTATGATGAATGTACATTTGACACATTCAATACTTTACTTTTCGTTTTTCGACATGTGTTTAATTTATTAAAACATATTAGATAGATTCACTACCTTTTTGTTTTCAGTATACATTTGATTTATTTAATTATTTGAACAATATTATCATGACTTATGTTATCAATTATTTAGTTATGATCAATGTACATTTGACACAT
>CAIGRS010296002.1:0-11552 GCA_903798395.1 Fraxinus floribunda
GATTATCTTTGTAACAAGTTGGATATGGTTAATATCTATGCTCCAACTTGAGGGAGAGTGTTAAAGGTTGTATTAAGATACTAATTAGCGTGAATTCTAGATTTTCCTAATTTGTATATTTACCTTAAATAGTTTCCTAATCTTTGTATATATATGTATCGTTTCTCCAATTAATATATACAAGTGAATTCTTTCGAGTTATACTTATATAGACTCAAGTAGTCACCAAGAGCATGGTTTAACAGATTTGCAAAAGTGTTGAAAAGCCAAGGATACTGCCAAGGACAGTCAGATCATATTATGTTTGTTCGGCAATTTGAAAATGGTACTAAAACGATTCTAATCATATATGTTGATGATATTGTTCTGACAAGAGATAATGTAGCAGAAATGGAAAGACTAAAAAAGAGCATTGCCATTGAATTTGAAGTAAAAGATCTAGGATCAATGCGGTATTTTCTGGGAATGGAAGTTGCTAGATCAAAAGGGGAATCAGTGTATCACAACGGAAATATGTTTTTAACCTTCTAACCGAAATTTGCATGCTAGGATGTAAACCAAACGATACACCTATAGATATGGGTAAAAGAATTGACGAGAAATCTAGTAGAAATAGACAGATATCAAAGATTAGTTGGAAAGCTAATTTACCTGTCACACACCAGATTTGATATTGCATTTGCAGTTAGTTTGGTAAGCCAACACATGCATGCTCCAAAGGAAAGCCATATAGAAGCCGTCTATAAAATACTCAGGTACCTCATGGGCTCATCAAGAAAGGGGCTATTCTTCAAAAGGAGTGAAAGAAAAAAGTGGAAGTCTTCACAGATGCGGATTGGGCAGGATCAATAGATGATAGAAGGTCTACTACTGGTTATTGTACCTATGTATGGGGAAACCTAGTAACTTGGAGAAGCAAGAAACAAAATGTAGTAGCCAGAAGTAGTGCTGAAGTTGAATTTAGAGTTGTTGCACAGAGAATATGTAAAGAGCTATGGTTAAAGAAACTTCTAGAAGAATTACATGTTACAATAAAGCCACCAATCAAATTCTATCGTGATAATAAAGTAGCAATCAACATTTTCCTTAATCTAATTCAGGATGATCGAACTAAACATGTGGATGTTGACTGACACTTTATCAAAGAAAAGGTTGGCAAATGAATTATTTGTATGACTTGTGTCCCTACGCAAGAGCAAACTCACCAAGGGACTACCTAAACAAATATTCGATGATTTCATCTTCAAGTTAGATATGATAAATATTTACGATCCAACTTGAGGTAGAGTGTTGCAATCACGAGATAATTGACCAAGATTGGAAATTATTGTTAATTTCCTTAGTTAGAATATTATTTGTTTATTGTAATCTTTAGATATGGTAGGAAATTTTTCTTTTCCTTTTATGCTCTCACTTGCATTGTACATAAAATAAATAAGAAATTATAGTTTTCTCTTCTTCAATATCCCTAGAAACCACAGTTGGTGCTAGTGAGTCAAGTGTACGTCTAAAATAATTGTGCACGAATCCACGTGGTCAAATGCCACATAAACTAAGATTGTAATAAGGAAAAGAACTAAAAATTTTACTTCGGGAATACGTTTTTGGTGAACGAAATCAAAAGGTTTTGATTTTTAAAATGTGTATACGCATGTAGCCTCTGTTTGATACACATTAAAATTTTCATTCTCATTCTTTTACTCATTTTCAACTACACATTCTTCAATAAAATAACATTTTCCATCACATCAATAACTTTTCCTTCTTTTCAACCACACATTCTCCATCAATNCTACTCATTTTTAACCACACATTCTTGAATAAAATAATATTTTCGATCATATCAATAAGTTTTCCTTCTTTTTCAACCTCACATTCTCCATCAATTTACTATTGTAGAATACATTATTTCAAAATAATATGGATCAAACACACCCGTAATTTATCAAATAGAGGCTATGGAAACTGTCACGAAAAAAGTTATGGTAAACTAGCGGTAAACATAAGGGATCGTGCAACTTCTAACAAATGTTTTATTTTTTCTCTCAACAATAGCATTTTATGTGGGTATATTAAAATGTGATAATTAGGTAACATTTTTTTCTTTTGAATTTTTTTTTCTAGAAAAACAATCCTTCCCTTAATTATTTCTGAGAACTCAATTTTGTGCTCCAAATCAGTTTTCATCATGGTATAATGATTTTTAAAGATCCTTTTGCCTCTAATTTTTCTTTAAGCAAATAGACCTATTAAAGATGCATGTGATTATCAATTAAACCATCTTGTTCCTGATGTATTGGTAATCCAATAATATGATATGCCCCAGATACTTAATATATGCTCAGCAGGAAAAGAAAATGTACTTAATGAGGCACCAGATGGTCACTTGCCAGTTTTGTGAATTAGTTAGTTGTTGTGGGGAAAGTGGGGAAGTAATAGAATAAAAAGTAGGAACCAAATTGTGAATAAAAGGGGGGAGGGGAGTCTTTTCATTCCTTCAGAAATAAGTCTGTTGTAGGAGAGAAGGGAGCCTCCCGAAGACAATCTGTATATTCATTACTTTCATTACGCCATTCCGTTCCTGTTCATTCAAGTTTATACAAACATCAATTCAATTCCATTTCTGTTTGTTGAAATTTTCGGGAATATCTTCAAATTAGCAGCAATTGATTCATCATTCTTGCTGTTGGATGAATATTGTTTAGGATCTTATCAGAATGGTCCAAATATTACTATGTCGGGGAACAAATGATGCGGATTTTTTATTAGGTTGCATTGAAAATGAGATATTTGACTCGTAGATAACTTAAAGTTAGACACTGAAAGAAATAAATGTTTTTGTCCTAATATACGATGCCGTAACATAATTCTATTATTAAGAGATTGAGAAGATGTATTCGCCACTTGAGGTTGTATATTTGGAGCAATGTGATCTTAAAAGTAGTACCCTACCCATCAAGTTACCTGGCACTCTAAATCTTCTTCAAGGAATTTTAGTCCTGGAATTCAGTGTGGGAAAAAGATTAAGCAACATAATGATAATCATTGGTAAACTTGCTGGTGGAAAAGAGATTGCAAGGAATCAAGTTTATCATTGGTAAACTTGCTGATGATAAATAGATTGTAAGATAGCTTATGAATATAAAGAATTTATATTCTTTGGAATAAGAATAGAACCCTTCCCTGCAACTGAAGACAATTTTCCACCAGCAATTCTCACTTTTTGATCACCATACCATGGATTATATGATGAGAATAAATTTGAAAAACTGGTCATTTGATTTGTTGCATCTTCAATGAGTCCGTTTCTGGAACAATCACCATGAGGAGTCTAGAACTTACCTTGCTGGCTTAAAAAAGAGGGTGAATGATTTGAATTGGTTTTAAACTGATTTATAAACTTATGCAATAACTCAGTTGAGTCTGGTCCTCCCGAATTGGCTGGTTGTTGTCCATTGCCTGCTGCTGGAAAAGCATATTATTTCCTGTGGAATACTAGTATAGTACGTTTTTTGATTAGTAGTTCTACTGCTCTGGCGTCTCAGGTTTCAGCTTACTGTAGTAGTCACACAACTTTGTTGCTTCTTTCTTCTCCCTCGGAGGTCTTTATGTCCTCCAATCAAAGCACTTTCGGGCAAAAGCAGAGGTCAATGCAGAAATAGTTGAGACTGCTCGGAACTTGGTCTGGATGTTACTGCTTCTCTCACTCCCAACATGAATATGTGGATACCTATAGGAAGAATTCCAGAAACTAAGGCCTAGGATCTGAGATACGTTCCGAGGTGAAGTGAGCTGATTTAAAATCTTTGCTAAGCTAGTGAGCTGATTTAAAATCTTTGCTAAGCTCCATGGATGTCGTACAGTGTGGATGATACCATGAGCACAATTCATATCTGTAGGACTGACTCATTATTAGAGACAGCTAACAACACAAGCTCTGTAATATTCCGTATGACTTCTATGGCAACCATGACCCATTTTACATGGGTACCTAGTTCATTCGAGCATATATGTGTCTACTCTGGCTTGACTGAATGTTCTGACGAACAACTTGCTAGTTCTTTTTACGAGGCACATACCGGAGAGTTTATTCCGGAAGTTGAAGAACTATTACCTTAATTTTGTTTATATTTTTATTAAGTAATCATATTTTCTTACTTTCGTTGAATGCCGTTCCTATTGCATGCGACATACATACATATAGATAATAAAAACAACAATGTTTCTAAATCTTAGGGAAAACCCTCCAAGGTCCAAGAAAATGATGACAACAAGGAACTTGATGAAGAAGAAGAGCATGGTGAAACGTTGTGTGGAGCATGCGGAGAAAACTATGCCTCAGATGAATTTTGGATCTGCTGTGACATATGCGAGAGATGGTTCCACGGCAATTGTGTTAAGATAACTCCTGCCAGGGCTGAGCACATCAAGCAGTACAAATGTCCATTATGTAGCTCGAAAAGAGCATGCCCTTGAGATCCACACCTTCTAAGGTGCTTGGCTTGCCTTTCCTCTACTGGTCTCTTCATTGACACTGCTAACTGCCAACTTTGTCCTAATCCATCTCCAGGAAAACAACTGTATCAAGAAAACTGGTTGTTACTTTTGTTCATAGGAATAGTTAGCTAATCTTGTTTATCTTCTTTTGATTCTTAGCTGTTGGATGTTGAGATTTTACTCTTGCAAGGGGGATATGCATCTTGATGTTGTCAATGTTATTTTATCCCGTTTATCATGAATTATTTGACAACCAATTCTGTATCTGTTGAAAGTGTTCGGTTTTAGCAACTTGCACAATCGCAATTTGCTTTCTCCTCTTATGGCGTAGCAGGCTTGGATCAAGTACACGATGATATATTGAACCTTTGGTGGAAAATCCGAACATAGTTTCACTAGACGACTGCCCATAAACTAATTCCTGATTTTCTCGAGCCAAAATTCTCTTAATATTGTCTGAAGGACCTGTAAAATAAACTACACAAAAAACACTTGAATCTGTTAAAAAGTAGATAATGAATTTGTCAAACTTCGAATAAAAGTTTACTTGGTTGAGCTTTCAGTTTTATTCTTCAAGAATTGTAATATTGGTTCTCGAGGAGGATACTCTTGATAAAAGATTTACAAAGTAAAAAGAAGCGAGTCACATACTTTGCAAGTCTCCTTGAGATAAAATTCACTCTTTGCTATAAAAGAATTATGGTACTTTTTACTATTAGAGTGAGTTCATTGTACTCTTTACAATTAAAGCGAAATATAAATAAAAACTTAAAAGACACAAACAATAAAAAGTAAATTTCTTTGGAGAATGAAAGGCCGAAAGTACTATTTTGATTTGACTTGGAATGAAAGGCTTCTGCAAGGTTTATGTATCAACATTTTGGTTTTCTTTTTTTTCTTTTCTTTTCTTTTTTTTAATTGGAATACTAAACAAGTGAAAAAACACATAGCCCTAAAGATAATTCAGAAATTTCCTGTTCTAAAAATGAAGGGAAGAAAAAAGAAAAGTAAAAAAGGTCACCATATTTCTTTATACCAATTAACATGAACTAAAAGTCTAAAAACATAGTAGTGTAAAGGCCAAGATAACAATGATAATCAAGGTTCACAAAACTGGTGAGATTTACAAATGAAAATGGCAGAACAGTGTATCTATCCTCTCGTTTTCGCACAAATATGTACTGATTTAAGCACGTCTTATATTGAGATAGAAAGGTTACCGAATCTGGACCTCAATAGCCTTTACAGATTAAATATATAAATGCTTGTTACATTAACTTAATGTGATCTTAACAACTACCTCAGTCCGTTTCAAATCCATTTCACAGCAAGTTCTAGCCCGCTTTACCATCAAAGTAACATAAAGTTGCATCAAACAGTTTTAAGTCCTAGCGCAATCTGATACTTTCATTCGGGAAGATGACATTTGGATTCCGAATGCGTGGATTCAGTGCAGCAAGTTCCTTCCATTTATCCCCTGTTCCATGAACTCGAGAAGAGATGCTCCACAAGGTATCACCAGGCTGCACTGTAGTTGTCATGGACGAAGAAGCAAGAGCAGCAGATTTGGCAACTGAGTTTGTCTTCATCATTGGATGCTTATTCTTCTTCCCCATTCCATTGGCAAGCAACCAACGGGACCCAGAGTTTTGTTGATTTTTTGAACTCCACAACTTCGTTTTTTTACCTGGCTCAGTCTTCAAACCTGCAACGTGCACCTGAGTTAATTTGTATTGAGGAATGAGTTCGTGGATTTCCTCTTCTTTTTCTGCCTCAATCATGTTTTTTTTAGCAGCCTTGGGCTCTTCTTCCTCTTCTTCATAGTTTCTCACTTGTGATACAATCCCATAGATTTTGGGTTTAAGTGGGACAAACGCTCTCTCGACTTGGATAAGAGCAAGCATTGGGGTGCCAACTGGGTCATAGTTCCGTAATGGATCACGCAACTGCACCATTAATGCAACAGTGAAGTTATTGCACAATAGACCACAATTCCTACCCTTGGCTCGTCTCTTTTCCACATTTGATCTTCCACGAAACAAGTCTACTGAAGTAGCATGATGGGCTGCAAGTATTTTAGGCATTCGTTCATTGGTGAGATCTTCATCATCAATTTCACCAGAATCTAGCCTCATCCATTTGTCAAGTGGTAAAGATAGACCCATCAATCCATCCACATCTTCACCATTGTCCTTAATGTCCAGCAGTTGCAATCCACCAGTCCCATCAAGACATATGGAGCCGTCAAAATTGTCTGCCTTTCCCTTCAGGGCTGAATAGGAGTGTGGGCTGATGTTTGAAGGTGCGTCCCCATCAGACATGCCAGATTGTATTCTCAAGCCCTCAACTGATAGGGCTTCAATTTTATCCATGGCCAGAGGAGCAAGATCTTCTGAGGATACATATTGTGTTTCACTGTCAATCGAACTTGATGTGAGCTTACCCGACCTGGGTCCAGAATTTTTTCCTTTGACTCTCTTTTGCTCACCAGGTATGTTTTGCATGGTTTCTGACTCATTCTGCAATAACCCTTGCCTGAAACAGGGATAAACAGGTAAATAAAACTATAGCTGGTGTAAGATTGTCGACTTTGAAATATGAATTATACGAGTACTGATACATGCATTTAGCAAGGCTGCAACAACAACAAACCTCTTGGGTTCTTCCAGAATGGGGACAGCTTCCGATGCTATTTGTTGCATTGTCTTCCCAGTTATATCTTCCAAGGGCATCAATTTATTAGCCTGCATCGAAAGCTTTTTGATCCCAACAGAGGCCAGACCCTGTAGTATTTCCATTACACCAGAACCCATTTCTGCAGGAACAACCAGGGGACTAGACACCTGCATAATTAGGCTACCTCCACTTCTGGAATTCCTGAAAAGTGCAGGACTCATTGACCGCAAAAATCCTCCATTTTTGGTCTCAACAAAGGGACCCAAACCTTCTGCAAGGGGAGGCAACAGTGGAGGCTCTTCAGGAGGCATATCAATTGGACTCCCAAACCCATCTAAGCTACTAGGTGGAGAACTTTGGAAAGCCTTCTCATTTAGTCCCCACTCTCGCATTAAAGCTTCAGACTCCAAGTCCTCCAACATTGAGGACCTTGTTTTAGTCCTCATTGCATCAGTTTCTATCTTGGTCATCTCCTCATAGTTCACAATTGTTGATGAATGATGAAACTCCTCAGAGACATTTCCCCACCCACAACACATTTGAACATCACCAACAAATTCCTCTTGATAATCGTCCATATCAAAGTTGAATAAGGAACTCCCACTGGCAAGAGCATCCTTCTCAAATTGCCTAAGTAGGTGCTCTCTTGGAGAATCAGGCTCACTTTCAGAACTGAAACCAAATGGACTATGCTCGCTCCCCAATATGTCCAAGAATTCACTAGCAACAGACTCAGTAACATCATCCAAGCTAAGTGATTTTCCCTTCTCATGATCTCTATGACCGGATTTAATATCCAAGTGATCTTCCGTGCATAAAGCATCAGTTTCATCTCCTTGAGAATCTAATTCTTCTTTTACCAAATCAGATGCACAAATCAGCGCCGTCTCCAGTTCTTTCATCAGTAATTCTGTGGGGCACACTTTATTCTCTTCAGAATTGCAGTCATTGAAAGATGACTCATCTTTCTGACAACTAATTTCCACAACGAAAGTATCAAGGGTCGCATCCTCGTCAACTGGTATCTCAACGGTGCTGTCAGTTCCACGGATCTCTGCTGCAGAACCTTCAGCCACCTTCAATGAATCATCTTGTGATTTCACCTGCTCTGTTAACGCTTCAACCCCTTCCTCTATGACAGAATACTCACGATCACACCCAGTTTCTACGACCAAGGGATGAAGGTTGGCATCCTCATCAACTGGTATCTCAATGGTGATATCAGTTTCATGGATCTCTGATGCAGAACCTTCAGCAACCTTCAATGACTCATCTTGTGATTTCACCTCCTCCCTTGTCGACTCGTCAACTCCTTCCTCTATGACAGAAAACTCACTATCACGTTCAGTTTCCGGACTTTCCTTACCAGCATCAACTGAATCCTCATTAAGAGGCTCAACAGGTGCAGTAAAAGAATCAGACTCTGGTTTGGGGTGAACTGACACGTTTGACATATCTTCATCAAATTTTTGATAGAGCATATTCACTGAACCATACAGTTCTGACTTTGATATTGGCAAAACCTCATGAAGATCCTTTATGTATTCTGAAGATTGACATGAAATAGACGACATTGCCGGAAGACTTCCTGCACGCCGAATCCCTAGTTCATTTGCTTGATCAAATTGCCCTGAGAGTTTTGGTACATTTGCACTATTTTGCCTCAAGCTTTGAATTCCAGAAAAACTACTGTTGCTGGAAGGCCCTGGCTTTTTATTCCCAATGACTATATATCCAAAACTGACATTCAAAGTTGCACCTTTAGCGTTACCCGATAACCTGAAACTGGTTGTCCACTTCCCAGAGCACTTCTCCTCTTCCAGTTCCTCCAAAGTTAGAGGAAGCAGCCTTGTCAAATCGACTAGATGCTTCCCCAAATCAAGCTTGGGGGCATTATACACTGAAGCATATAATGAGAAATGCTTTGCTTCATACTTTGCCGAGCGATTAGGACCATTCTTTGTACCATAAATAGGACATGAATATGTCAACTGTTCTTCAAACTTGGCTATTCCTTTATAGACCCTAACTGGTTGTGTCATCAGCTCACCATCTCTCCTCTTCCAGTGCACAACAAGACTAGTATCATTAAAAAACTCTTGTAACCCCTCAATGCAATGGACTTGGAGCGAGAAACAACAATTGAACCTCCGGTTTCGGGCATAAGTCAATGCCTTTAGACTCTTCCAACTCCAAATGGACTTCTTCTCCTCAAATGAATCTTTAATATTATTATTAGATTCCTTCCTATTGATCTTGGGTTCAGTTAAATGGAGCTTTCCAACAGAATTGGATCGACTGCTAACCGTCGAAGTTGCAGCTGTCTCCCACATTTTATTCGTATATATAGCATTACTTATAGTTTCAAGCTCATTTAAAAAATTCCCATTTCCAGATTTCTCAGTAATTTTCTTCCTATCATCCCCTTTCGACAACATTATATATGCACAAGCTACGAATTACATACAAATCTTTTCCAATAAGAAACACCCCCCAAATCACATTTCTAATAACAAGCAACAAAAACCGATCTCCAAAAACTCAAAATCAATAATCTCAAACAATATATCGACCTTTTATATCTATGAGTAAAAATCAAAACCCAGAATTGTTATCCTTATCTCTAAAAACATTGGTTTGGGTCTTACATTTATTCTGTCGAAACTCAAATGAAAAAAACCAAGATGAAAAAGCCTTGGTTTAATCGTTCCTGCATCAAAGAATTAATTGATTATGGATATTGTGCATATTTTTAGACAGGTTCAAATCTATATAAAATTGGTGACTGCGAAATTGAAACAGAGGAGAAAGAACAAAGATTCCTACAACGTTCGACCTGAACCCTTCGCGCATTGATTGTGTGCTTGAAGATTCTTCTCTCTCTGTTGTTTTGGCGTAAAAGTGTTCAATTCAAAGTTTAAAATGAAAATATGCGAATCGTAAAGATTGTTTCCGTGGTGCCCCTTCAATTTTCGAACATTTTCACTTTGTACCTCATTTATTTTGATTTTCTATGTAGTTATATTTTCGGATTAATATCAAAAAATCCCCTTAAAAACTTTTTCATGTGCAATATGCCCTCTACTTATTGAAAATCGTAAAAACACCCTATTTGAAACCCTTTGTGCAAAATACACTCTACTGTCAAGATCCGTTTGATTTTTCGTTAAAAAATTAAAAAATGTCAAAATTAAAAATAAATAATTGCAGTTATAGTATCCAAACTTTTATTTTTTTTTATAAATTATACCTAAATTTTTTATATTTGCCACACATTGTACCACATCTTTAAAATTTATTCCTATATATATATATATATATATTGTATTTTTCACATAAAAACGAATTAAATTAAATTAATTAAATCAAAAGATCGAAAAGAAAAAAATAAAATTTATTCTTCTTCCCACCCCAACCCCATGCACCCCACCACCAACGTACCAAACCAAAATCCGGAAAAATCCAACATTCTTTAGAAAACCAAGTCCTCAACTCCACAGTTCTCACAAATACCATTTTTTGTTAGAGAAATGCTATTTGTACAAAAGAGTTTGACAAAATGCTCGTCGTAGACACCCCATAGGGGGTCGCCATGTGGCATTTTGTCAACTTCTTTGTCAAATTCGTTTGTACGAGTAGAATTATTATTTTTTTAAGACTAAGAAACGTGAAATCATTAATACCCATTGATTTTCATATAATGACTTCTTCACAATCTTCAATTTTTTACGCCCGCCACAGGCGGGCCCAATAGTGGGCCACCATATGGCATTTTGTCAACAATTTTGTAATTGTGCTTGTGCTTGTGTTTTTTTGGTTTGATTGTGATTCTATAAAAACATTCTGGGTAGTCACGTGCTCTGTTTTTTCGATAATCTGGGGTTGCAGCAATAGTGGCGGGTCGGTGGCGAGTTCGGCGGCTTTCCTGGATTGGATTGGTTTTGCCATAGGTGATGTTGATAGGAAGTGGGTGGGATGGGATGGTGTTTGGGACCATTGCTGCAATTTTCACTATAAAAAATTTGGGTATAATTCTAAAAAAAAAAAAAAACCTTTAGAATTTTAACTGCAATTATTCTTTTTTAATTTTGAGCAATTTTTATTGTTTTCAACGATTAAACTAACAGATCTTGACGAAAGTGGACTTTTTCAAACAAAAGGTTTTAAAACATGGGAGGTTTTCTGTGATGTCCAATATATAGGAGGATATTCGCACATGGACTAGATTCTAGGGGGTTTTTTGCTACTAAATTCTAGGGATGGCAACGGGGCGGGTCGTCCATTCCCACCCCCGTCCCGTCGGGTATTTTTGTTACCTTACCCCATCCCCACACTTGGTTAAAGCGAGACGGGACGGGTTCGGGGCTGGATCGAGCGGG
>CAIGRS010296012.1:0-13844 GCA_903798395.1 Fraxinus floribunda
CTTTCTCTTTTTCTTTTTTCTTTTTCTTTTTTGGTTTTTGTGTTATTTTTTATTTATGAGTTATGGCTGTCCTTACTTAAGAATCATGATTTATGTTCTATAAGTTAATCGACAATTTGGAATGAGAATTGTGATTTGTGAATATGTAAATTTGGGATTTGGAATAAATAATTTATGCTGCACTATCATTGAATAATGAATTGTAATTTATCATTTATGAGTTTTGATTTGTGAATTTTTGTTTAGGGAATTAAGATAAGTGAAAAAAAAAATCAATTGAGAAGATGTTGGGCTCAATTCAACAATGTGTGCTCTGTTTTTTAATCAATTACGATTGAAAAATAAATTGGGGCATTTTGCAATTGTAGATTATGGAATAATTTTTCAACCGAAACGGAAGTCCATACCTATTTCTTCTAGTTCTAGTGGTGCATCTAGTCCCGCAACTACTTCTAATCGAACACACGATGTGTTAAATAACACGAAAAAGTCTTGGGCTCAATTCAATAGGGATGATCTTGTATTTGATCTTGGGAAACGCCTTCCTATTGAGTCATATGATCCTAAAATTATAGATGATGTTAGGATGGCGTACTTAGAGAAAAGTCTTTATCAACCACATGGACATGACTTTCCAAGAAGACTGATGGGGAGTGATAACATGTGTTTTCGAAAAGAAACTAAGCGACTTAAACTAACCAACCAGTACACTGTAGAAAAGGATGCTGCGTATTGTTTGTATTGCTAGTTGTTTAAACCCGATAGAAGGGGTCAAGGGGGTAGACATATATTAACCATGACCGGCTTTAGGGATTGGAAGCAGAAAAAAACGTAGAAAGATCATGTCGGTCTCTTTAACAATGCTCATAATTAATCTTTCGCAAAGTGTATAAACTTGATAAATCAAAAGCAAAATATTTCCTACGTTATTTCTAGCCAAAGTAGTAATCAACAAAAGATTTGCATATGTTTTTTTAAATAAATTATTATTCATTCATTGGGTTTGGATTTGCATATGTTTTTTTAAATAATGTTTCCCATAAAATGTTGTGGAACATTCCTTGTTTAATAAAGCATTTTCAATGATTTGTTAAGTTTTTGTCATTTGGTAGTTAAACATTGATGAACACAATTAATGTTATGAAAAACGTATTTTTTTACAGCAAACTATAAAAAGAGACGGTTTAAATAATGTCGAAAAAAACGTGTCGAATTCGACACAAGTAAATGTCGGGCTCGACATTTAATATGTCGTTTTCACCTCTTTGATAGTTTGGTTTAATTTATTTGTAGGTACCAATTTCGTGCCAATAAACCCTGATATTATGACTGTATAGAATGCTTATCATTGTTATTTCATATTTTAAAGCATAAATAATAATTTGATACCACTTTGTACGAAGACATCCTCATCGTCCGATTTAATAATGATTGGGAAGAATGGGGACGAATAGGGAATGGGAGGAGATACATTGAGGTCCAATGGCCGATTGCTTTGATTTAGTGAACCCATGTAGTCGAAAATATATTTTGATTTTGAACAATCATTTTATATAACCTCCACAATGTCATAAACAAAAGTACTAGAGCTTTTCACTATAAACTAGAAAATGAAGTTAAATTAGAACTATCAACTCATTGCTATTTATTAACAATTTTTTTTAGGGAATTATTTGATGAATTAGTATTCACCAACCAAGACAACACTTGAGGTAATGGTTGAATGACATTGGTTCACTTTACCCTTTACAAGTTGTAGCTTCTTCATTTAAATCTTAAATTTGTTGTGCTCATGGATTGCAATTAAATATGTAGTAATTGTTTACAATTAATGAGTATGTATCACGAAAATATTTCATAACCATTTATATCGCGCCACATTCTATCTCGACAATGTCACATACAAAAGTATTACAATTTTCAAGTTTGAATTAGAACTATCAACTTAGTGCTATTTATAACCAATTTATATGAGCTAATCAAATTCGGTGAATTAGTATTCAACAACCAAGAAATCAATTCAAATTTCAACAACCCTTTACATAGCACCACATTTTTTTTTTGTTCGGCGCAAATTTATGTTTAGCATTAATCCCCCCAATGTTGTGTATTACCACCAGACATTAGCTCCACAACAAATCGAACGAACTACAAAAAATAATGTATGTCGTCCATACATTATATCGTATAATTGAACACAACCGTTGACATTTTACAAAAACCAACCATATAAGATCCAAATTCTGACCCCCTATTATCTATACGTCATTTCAGCACACGAAAGGGCCTCCATGCTCATTGACATCCAGAAAACGAGTCATAAACATCAACCATTGCACTCTCCACAGACCATAAATTACAGCACTCGTCAAATTATTTTGCCCAATAACACAACATTAATAGATAAAATTCATTGTAATTTATAGTATGTAGATCCGGTCAAGGAAACCAAACATAAGTTATCGAAATCGGTTCTCTGACCATCATCGAACTTGTCAAGTACAATCTTGATATACTTGACGTTGTTGCGCTGCGATATGTGTGCTTGCAATTGATTGTTTTCAGCCAAAATAAATTCAAAGTTCATTTGCAAAAACCAATAACATGAAGAAATACAATATGTCAGACATGTTAATTCAAAACAAATGTATACAATGAAGCCAATCCACTTGAAGTTACATGTATGTAAGCAAAATATTTTTTAAATTTTTTTCAACATAAAAAACATTAGTGTAAAGAAATAATGGAACGCTCTTATTATATTCAACAATATAAGTAAAGAAAGAAAGTAAAATCGTGTATTTATTACATAACAAAAAATAGGATAAGTTGAGCCAAAATTTTCATCTGAAAAAAAGGTGCAAAGTTGTTACCGAATTGTCGAGAATTCCAGCAAGTAATTGTCAAGAACGATAGTCCATCTTGACAGTTTCTTCCACAACTGTCTCTATTGACATTTACGTTTTAGAGTAAAATTTATGTTTCAAAACAAGAAGATTCAGGTTATGCCAATCTTAATGACAATACCAATGACATCCACGCTAAATCATAAATCCCTAAATTGAAAAACTCTAAATCAAAAAACACATAATTATAGGAATGAGGAATCCTTAAACTGGAGGAAAATATTAAAATTGCAAAAACTAAAACTAGGGGGAAAAAAAAACAACTAAATCAATTGATAATGTGACATACTGGTCATTTAAAAACCCGCAAGTGCACGAGATCTGTTCAAGTAATATAATGATGAATAGAGTGTCGAACCCAATGAAAACTGTGTTTTGCCGAGTTAGAATTAATTACAATTTTAATCGAATAACAAACAAATTTTGTGATATTTTCTATATTAATACCTAAATGATCAATTAAACCAATGAAAGTAAGTAAATGTGTTTTCAATATATGAAATACATTGCTAAGATGTTGAATCCCCCATATTATTCCATTTTTAGTGTAACAATTAAAGTGACAATTTGAAATCATTTATGTTGATCAATGTTCTTTATTTAATTGAAAGTATCTCTTGATAGCTAGCGATCAAATATATTCCTATCATATGACACTTCTATCTCTCGATGAAAGATGCAAGCATGCATTAACAAGTGTTAGAACACATATCGAAACCATATAAAGTATAGATGTATATCTCCATTATCTATCGAACATTAAAATGTTTATTATATTAGGCTTAAATCATATTGTCTCTCTCGATAATAATAAAATTAATTTACAATTCAATTGGTGATCAAACAATTGAAAAGAACGATAATAAACATCCACAAATCAAATCAAATTAAAGCAAAATAATTAATTAAAAACTAAAAATATCATAACAATTGTTCATCTCATCCTAACAATGTATAAAACTAGCATNTATTTTTGATAAATTTTTGAATATCGATATTTTAGGCCCCGAACAAGTGTATAAAATATACTTATCAAATAACCCAAAATTTAAACATTTGTTTACCATCAAACAAAACTATAACATAAAAAAACACAAGTATGCAAAAATATTTGGTTAGACAATCTAGCTTTTACCTCAAGATTTGAAGTCATCATATTAAATCTACAAATTGTTTCAAAATCACAATACCAAACTAATACCCACTCTTCCAATGCAAAATGGCACTTGTGTGTGTTTGAAGAATTAAGTAGACAATCATGAATTTACAAGTTACTTCAATTCTTGATCTTCTGTGGTCAAATATATAATTTCAACTCTCGTATGATTCACATACCATCAAACTTATTATTTTTACTTTTTTTTCAGTGTGCAATCTAAGGTTGAGTTTTTCATTATTGTCCTCACCCTCTCTAGTTCAGCTAGACTCTACTAATTACAAGTCAACACATCAATAAACAAAGATTCTCCAATTCTTTGATTACTTCAACCTCTAAGACTGGACTTGGTTAATAGTCCCTCATAAAAAATCAAGTATTTATAAAATAAGTGTTTGTATTTTAACCAAGACATTTGGTGCATCTTCTGTTTTATGCACCAATTTTTTTTCAAATTTTCCTTTTTTTTTTTTACTCTCTCCCTTAATTTTCTATATGACCCATTTAACGTGTTTTTGGCCGATAACGCCCAAATTAGTTGATTTTAGGGCACCATGTTATAAATACCATAACATGCTTAACAACTCGAGTCATAAAAACTATGAAGAGATATATTTTATATATTTTTCTAACCTAATTAATAAAATACACCTTATTAAACACTTATCTAATCAAACCGTCCTTTAACTTAAGACTTTTACCCAATTCTATCCTATTAATTTAAGACAATCCATACATTAGTTTTCACACAAGGAATTCCAGTTTACATGTGTACCTTCCTACAACAACAAAATCACTCCCAAACCATGCGAACTTTTGTCGATGGATCATTAATTTAGGATAGTTTTGAGTATATCAACATATCCATCATATGAATAAACTTATTGCATCATGATATAAAACTCAATTCTAATGCTCGTATAATATCAAGCTTTGCAGGGTTAAACATCAATCAATCTAGCATGCAACATATCCACCGTTCATAAATCAACACCAAATCTCAAATTTAATCATCATTGCTGGTCAGGTTATGTAACCCACACAAACACACAACCTAAAACAAGAATCTATATATTTTTTGTTGAAATTTTTCAAATTTTTCGATTTTTTGTATGTTTCTATTATATACTAAAGGAATAATGAAAAACTAACACTAAAAGACACACGAAAAGTAAAAAATCAAAATTTTTCTCATTTTCAAATTTAAAATCGACATTGTCCTCAATATCATAAAGTATAAGTAAAAATATAAGGAGATGGGAAAGAAAAGGAAAACGGTACTCCCCGAATTCTTATGTTGAATATATAAAGAGCGATTTGTCAATTTAACGCAACTTTTACTTTTCTAACCTCCTTTCGATGTCAATATCCATGGTACCTATCAAGCGGGGAAGAAAACAATCGAAAGAATGAAAAGAAAACTTCTTTTAACTCAATTAATGTTTTCATTTAACTAGGCTAAGTGTCAATGATGAAGATGACCTCCAAACTGAATTGAAACGTGCATATAAATAATGCAACCTATAAGTCAAGAATAACACTACATGCAATGCAATACGAAAAGCAAAATAAATAAAAATGTTAGAAAATTGGATTGCCTCCCAACAAGCGTTAAATTTATAGAATTTAGCTAGATTGTATGAAAGGACTGATCATGGTGGTTTACTCTAGAGTCTTGTAGCCTGACAGTCCCTACAATTTTCAGCTTTACATTCTCTTTTTGCCCTCCAAACCTTGAGCTCTATATTCTCTCTCTAGTAAGGCTCCCTAGACACTTAGGCATTGTCTCCTTCGAACTTTGACGAACTTCTTCTGCAACATATTTGGCCTCCTCCCAGACTAATGGTTGCTTAGATGGATTATATAATTTAAAGATCTCATGTACGTCATCCACCCTCACAGCCAGCTCACTCTTCTCCATGTCAATAAAAGTTCAACTTGTTGCTAAAAGGTTCAACCTAAGATAATTGGCATATCATGGTCATCTTCGAGGTCCATAACAAAGTAGTCCACGGAGAATATTAGTTTCCCAACCTTGATGAGCATATCCTCAACCTTACCCAATGGATGTCTGACTGATGCTCATATCTGCCATCTGCAACGTCAAATTCAATCATTTGACTTCCCCAACTCCTAGTTTCCTAAAAGTAGAAGAAGGCATTAAGTTTACACTTGCACATGTATCACATAAAGCATTAAAAAATGAAATCATTTGCCTAGTGAAATAGATAAAAGTAAAACTCCTTGGGTCCTTGAGTTTTGGTGGCAATCTATTTTGCAGTCTTGCACTGCTCTCTTCAGTCAATGCCACTTCTTCCCAGTTTAAAGCCTTCTTTTCTTAGATATCATGTCCTTTAGGAACTTTGCATACATCAGGATCTATCAGATTACATCTATGAATGGGATGTTGATGTGGAACTTTTTCAATATATCCAAGAACTTCTCGAATTGATTGCCAAGCTTTCTGTTTTGCAGTCTTTATGGAAAAGGTAGTGGTTGTACAAATTCTTTGGTAGGAGAGGTCACTTTAACCTTTGGATCCTCTTATGCTTTTTCTTTCTCTGATTTTTTATTTTGCTCAAATTCTCCTCAACCATAGATGATACCTTTTATTCACTACCACATGTCTCTCAACTATAATTTTTGGAGGATGTGCCACACTGTCTATAGTGATTGCCTCAATTTGTTCATTTTCTACAAATATCATAGCCATTACTTACTGTTTGAGATTTGTCTTAGTGTAGCTTGGTAGTGCCCCTAGCTGTCTTTCTGAGAATGCCTTAGCTATTTGCCCCATTTGATTTTCTAAATTCTTGATGGCAGTTCCCTAGTCTTGTAAAGCCTTATCTGTTCTTTGCATATGTTGGGTAGACATATCTATCGATTTATTAACATGATCTTCCAAGGAAAACTTATTTTCAATCTGCTGAAAACCTGGCTACACAGTCTGCTGTGGCATAATCCGAGTTCTTTGATTGTTGCTCCATTGGAAAACTAGGTGATTCCTCCAGCCTGGGTAGTAAGTGCTAGGATTTTGATTGTGCTGCTATCTTTGAAAATCTTGAGCATAATTTACATCATCTACTGACTGAGTAAAACAACTACTGATAAGTGCAATTTACACGCTTATTTTGTGCCACAAACATTGATAATTGTTAATAAATATGTTAAATATATCTTAATTTGAAGAAATTTGTATTTTGCAGGACAACAATGATGAATACAACGAAAATTAGGAGAAAAATGGAAAGAAAAATGACTAAAACAAAAGAAAACCAAAGTTTAGGGACCAATGTACAAATAACCAAAAGATGACCCTGAGGAGAGATCGAAGATGTGAAGATGGCGAGATCAAATGAAGGAAACACTAGAAGAAGAAGAAAAAGAAGAAGAAGAAGTTGGAAGAGAGATTGAGAAGTGCAAAATGAAGTTCAACGACCAAAATGCAAAGCTATGGAAGTTTCTTAATAGTATGCGGTCACATAGGTTGCTTCAGGAAATTCCAAAGCCATCTCAAGCTATTATATGCGATCGCATAGAAATGAACTATGCAGACGCATAGTTGATTTTTTTGTCGAAAATCCTGATTTCCTTTTACTTATGGAAACAAAACTTGAGGGAGGTATAAAACCCGAGAGTCATCCAGAACGAGAGAGGGGAGATTCACAAGAGTTTAGAGAGAGGAAAAGAGGCATGAACGAGGATAACAACACCACGACGCGAAGATTTAATTCAAGAATCAAATTGGTGATGTTGTTCTTCATTGATTTTTCTGATTTTCTTTGCTCTACCATGCTATACTACATTAATTATGTACTACATGAACTATGTAATATGATTCTTAAACTTTAGTTTTACCATTCTTGACATCAAAAGCACGTTTTAAATATTTGAATGATTTATATTAATTTCTTTTTCTCCATAATTATTGTATACGTAATTGTATGAGTTTAGTGGCTTGTTTCATGCATTCAAAAGTAGGAGAATAGGTTCGACGTGGTATAAGTCATCATAGAGTCCGATTGCCCTATGTGAATCGTTAATTGTTCACAAAAACTAATGCATTCTTGTATGTTCGCATCCGCCATAGAGATATAGTCGGTTCATATATTGGAATATGTTTAACTTTACTTGAGAGTGACTGTTAAATAAATTAGGAGCATTGATTCTTCAACATTCCAATCGTGTGTCAAGGTATAGAACTAGGGTTAGGGAATAAAATTACATAGGGATTCGTGATCCTAGTACATTCATCGTACATTAGAAAAACTTCACTTTGTGTTCGACATCAAATTCATTTAGTTTAATTCATCACTCGTAATTGCATCCGCATTCCTATTTTATTCAAAAGTTCATCATAATACACAACGTAATATTTATTATTTCGGTTAAGGTCACGATAATTTTAATTAGAACTAATCAATCCTTGTGGGACGATATTTGGACTCAAAAAGTCCACTTTATTGCTTGTAACGAACCGTACACTTGTAATGATTTTAATTCGACATATTTTAGTGAACAAGTTTGTGAAGCCGCTATAGGGATTGAATTTAGTTTAATTCTATTTATTTTGACACTAATTCGAATATTAGTTTTATTTTTTATTATTTTCGTTTTAGTTAGTAATTTTTCTTTCCAGAAATTATCTAAATACTACTCTTAATTCTTTTTTCAGGTCTTGTATGAGAAGATTGCTTGACGATGACTTTATTCTAGGTGATCCAGAAATTGAACGCACATTCCATCGTAGGCAAAGAGAAGCTAGAGTGATACAACAAATGGCTAACACGCAAAATGAACAATTGGTTCAAGTCAACGAAGAAAAAACTATTGATGAGGGAAACATGTTGGTTGGAGATTTCATGACACCACAAATCATTCAGAGTCAATCCAGCATCGTTTACCCTCCGTTTGGAAAGCCTAACTTCCAGTTGAAGACCAACTTCATACATCTATTTCAGAATGGACATAAGTTTTATGGCAGAGCTGGAGAAAACCCACATACACACTCTCGATTCTTAAAGATGTATCTACACTTCAGATATGAGGGTATCTCAGATTATGCAATCAGACTATGGCTATTCCCACATACGCTACGTGATAAAGCACTGGAGTGGTTGGATTCTCAACCTATTGCCAGTATCAACACATGGAATGACTTTACTCAGAAATTCTGCTCAAATTTCTTTCCACCGGCCAAGATTGCAAATTCAAGCAGGCATCTCAATTTTCCGTCAAGGTGAATCCGAATCATTTCAAAAACATGTTAAGAAAGTGTCCTCATCACGGTATTAGCAAAGGACTCCAAGTCCAATACTTTTATACGGGATTGCTTCCATCATTCAAAAGCATGGTGGATTCTTCGTCAAATGGTTCATTATCAACAAGAACCATTAATGAAGACTTGAAACTATTCGAAACAGTGGCCACTACTTTAACAATGTGGGCTTCTGAACGGGTTGTTCAAAGGAAGGTGCCGGTGATTACGTGGTACATGCTTACTTAGCCTTAACAGCAAAAATAGACTCATTATTACATAAGGTAGAGAGCATATAACAGACAGCTAACGTTGGACAAACAAAAAAGCCAAGCCTAGGAGTGTGGAGCAAATCACAACACAAAGGAGTGCCCAATTTTGGCTCAAGGTATGGAACAAATGGACTTCGTACAGTGGGGACTTCGTACAACACAACGGAGTGCCCAACCTTGTAATCCCAACATGAAGTTTAAAAGTTTATCCTCCTGGGATATATTCTGAATATCAAGCATGAGACTACTGAATTCGTTCACGTATTCCCGAATACTACTCGTCTGCCTTAACTTTTTAAGAGATTCCCTTGCAACCCAAGTTGTGTTGCAAGGCATCCTACAATTCCTTCTGTAACGTTTCCCACGAAACAACAAGTGACCATCATGTAGCTTCGTCATCCTTCACCCGAGTTTGCTACTACAACTTTGCATCTCACGACAGATACATCGAAGTGATATTTACCCGCTCATCCTCTAGAATACAGGCAGCCTTGAAGTACTGCTCCATATCCCATAGGAAATTCTCCAACTCCTTGGCATTACGAGCACCATTGAACTACTTTGGTTCGGGAACACGAGGTTTTTAAGCACCCACTACCACCCATACAATGGTACTGTTTAGGGCCAATTTCAGCAAGGATATTTCACTCTCAAGGGCATCAAACAAGCTTTTAAGTTATCCGCAAGATCCAACAAATCTTTCATGAACGAAGATTGTCTTCCGTCAACTCCACTAGCAAACTCTTCGAATTGAGTCCTCAGTTCTGTGTGCACATCATTATGTGCATGGACCTTTGCAGCCAAACTGACTGCACTGTCGATCATAGGGACACCAACAAAATTCTCCAACGTAGAAACCCGATCCTTGAGATTTTGATTTGCAGCCATGTCTGTAAGCAAAATCCAACAACTACAACAAGGCTCTGATACCAATTATCACAGTGACAAGATTCAAGTAAAATACTTAGCCAAATTTTCGCCTATGATAGCACTGAGATTCCACTCAATCAGCCCACCAATTTGCACAATGCACACACACGAAATAAAGGCCAGCAAATTAAAGGAACGCACTGAATTATGAGTAAATTCAGCTCGTTTTATTACTCCATATTAATACAAGAAAAGAAAGAACACAACACACTCTGTGTCTCATCAGTATGCCCTTCTCAATTTATAGGCCAAAACTCGAATGCAGTTATCGGTGTTAACTGCCAAAGGGATAAACCAACCCAGTTGACTAGAAAATGCCAGAAATCGCATCCTACAACTATTCTCCGCAACCGTCCACACTTTCCACTAGTATGGACTCTGAAAACTACCCAACACATGTGCCCAATTTGGACACCGGAATTTGTGGACTTCAGCCCATTAACAACAAGCTGGATCAGTCCATGTCTTACCCATCTGCAACACTTTGTCCACGAACAGCAAGTTGGATCGGCCTATGCCTTGCCATTCTGCAACACTTTGACACCAGCCAAACTGAAGCATCATTCCCACATTTACCTTGCCCCAAAATTCGAAGTGTATACCATCAACACATCTTCACGCAAAATCCCGACATGAGTGCAAGGTATTCTCATGCCATTGCGCATATCAACCTTCAAGGGGCTGACACCTAGGCAATAGGCATGGCGGTTGGCTCCTTGACACACTATTAGACATCAATCATGCTATTTGTACAATATTTTTTTACAATATCGGTTGACAATCATATTTGAAAATATCACATTCATCCATTTCAAAAACTGTTTTTAAAATTAATGATCCAAATTTTGACAACATCAATGTTGTCATCCATTATTGTCAATCACAATTGTACAAATAAATTAATTCATTAGAACATTGATTATGAAATATAAAAATAATAGAATATGTTGCACGTTTCTAGAAATTCTAAAGAAACCTAGACTTAATTGGGCAACAAGAAGAGTTAAGGGCTAGTTTTTGTATTAAAAAATAGGACGCTTCTAGATGATAAATGATGGCCGCAAACTAGATGATTTCACCGCCAACTCTCTTCCTATAAGTAGAGATAAGTAGAGATATTGCCTCACATGGAAAGTGTGGAAATGTAAACCACAAGCCTCCACTTGGTGTACCTTTTTTGAATAAAAATTATTATTACCTCTTTGAACTATCTTTTCAATTAAAATATTCCCTACCATTTCTATCTCTACAAAATTTGCTCCATATAAAACCACCCACTGAACCATTTTAATCTAAAACCAACTTACTTTTCCTACCCACAATAAAAATCATTAGAAATAAACTTTAATTTAATTAATCAAAAAAAAATTATCAACATTTCAGGCAAACAAACGAACTTAAAAGTTGTAGGTATTACTAATGAAATTAATTAAAGTAATATAAATGTTATATCATTGATTGTGGGTAAGCATTACTCATAAATAGTGTTATTTTTAAGTTTATTTGACAAATCTAGATGAGTTCATTATCTTTTACACAGGTGATAAGCAAAATTATCTAAATAACATTACTCTCTATATAGAGGAAGATATATATTTGTTGATCTTTGTCATTACTACTACTCGATGCATTATTTTTCAATCGGTATTCTTCCATAGTCCAATATGTTCGTTTACCCTTAAATGTAGGACTTTCAAAGTATCTCCAATTAATCTTGAAAACGAAAACATCTCCGTTCGAGATATAGATTAGTTCTTCTTCTAGAGGACCTCTCCAATAACCGATCTCTCCACCAACTATTCGAGTTGTGTTTTTTTCTTATTATATTGAAGTACCATGATTTTTCTAGATCAACAAGTTCTCCACTATCATACGAAGAATTAACAATTAATCAAAAGTTTGACCTAGTTATTAAAAATAATTTACACATTTCTATATCATTAAGTGCTATATTACCATATATACAAAACATGCATTGTGAATTATGTGTTAACAGACAAATTAAAATGCAGAGAACCTATATCCCTACATACAACATACCAAGTTTCAGATTCTAAGTCTATCGTGTCAAAGAGATCATCCCGCCCCATCACTTTATCCTAATATGTTGCAAAAACATAGATATTCAAAATAGATTTAGCAACAACCACGAAAAAGATTTTGTAACATGCTACAATCAATAAAAACACAACTTTTATCATGTCCATATAGAGTCTAAGAAGAATCAACACTGCATATAATGTCGTTGAAACTCTAGTTCATATGAGTTTATTGAACTAATTCTTTAAATATAAACATGACATGAATGAAAAATATGAAGTTGTACAAACTAAAATAACAAATACTTCATTCCCTAAATTTAAAGAAAAAACTTCTCTGTGACAGCTTGTGCATAGTATGTGTGATTTACATAGAAGCAATAGAGGAGTTGAATATGACTTTCCTAAATTTTGTAAAAATATAGGTATTATTTATTTTTAAACATCTACTACATAGGACCTTCTGATGGAAAGGAAAAACAAGACTTAAAAAGAAACGGCAAATGCTATGTTTTGTAATTTGGGATTTAGCAGAGGATATTGGTGAGACCTTATTGACTACCTGCCACGTTATAAATAAAGTTCCAAGTAAATAAAAGAAAATTATTCCTTATGAGTTATGGAAAAAGAGAAATAGGACCTATTTTGTGGATCTCTTTTAGAGTCTGCACGGGTTGTTGGATATCATATGTATGGAATGACATCTACAAGTTTGGATATCGCTTTTGCCATAGTAAAATTAATTAAGAACCTGTCTAGGCATGATTTTGGAAATTAAGAATTGATTTTTTGTCCGTTTTGGTCAACACATCAGACACAGAATACATCAGTTTTGTTTGATTTTTTTATCGTTGCACAAATCAATGATAAAAAAAAAATCACTTATTTTGCAACTTAAAATCACTCCGAGACAAGCTGTAAGTATACAAGCAATCCAAGAAAGTTCGATTAGCTCTAAATCTAAAGAATTTTAAAATATTTAAGATTGATTATTGGTTATTGGATCTATTATTGTGATTATCTTCTAGTCTTGGAAGGATTTACAGATTGTAATTGGATCATCAATAGAGAAGATCATGTTTGGTGGAGATTTAAAGATGCAAACAGGCATTGCGTACTCCACCATGGAAGCTAAGTTCATGGCACTTGTTTCATGTAGTAAGGAAGCAGAATGGCTAAGAAATTTATTGAGGGAATTTTCTATTTGGTCTAAAGTGACGCCACCAGTTTCAATTCATTGCGACAGTGAAGCTACATTTTCTAGAGCTTATAGCAAAATATAGA
>CAIGRS010296036.1:0-17930 GCA_903798395.1 Fraxinus floribunda
CACACATACACCATAAATGTCAGTTATTCCGAATTCGCATGTATAGTCCTTCAACCATGGACGTGTATAAAACTTGGTCCCTAAACTTTCACCGACGTGCGATATGATCCCTAAACTATAGTGATATGTAAACTTGTCCCTGAACCTTAGTCTCTATATAAATTGGTCCTTAAACTATAGTTATCGAGCAACTTGGTTCATATACTTAGGGTAATGACAAGTAGAGAATTTATGTTATTATCATCTACCCATCTTAAAACAAAAATCCATCCTAGAAAATTGCCTCAGTTGACTTCATCAAATTTTTGGGGATATTTGGTTCGCATTTCATCCTCGTGTTCCCAAGTTACTTCTTCGATTGAATGATGTTACCATAATACCTGGACCAATGATATTTCCTTGTTACGAAGCTTTTGTACCTTCTGAGCTATAACGTAAAGTGGGACTTCTTCGTAGCTTAAATTTCACTGGATCTTCAATAATTCATGCTTAACATGACTAGGCTCTGGGACATATTTCTTCAGTGTAGATACATGGAAGATATCATGCACGATAGAAAGCTTTGGTGGTAAAGCTAGTTGATATGCCACATTTCCTTTCTTACTGAAACGCAGGATACCATTCTTCTTCTATCCGCATAACTTTTATGTCTGTCTTAGGCAGTCTTAACACTAGTTTTGATCGTTTCAATGACCCGAACTATTTGTTCTACAATTTCAAACCCTAATATCTTACGCTAACCATCTTCATCCTAATGAACGGATGATCTGCACTTTCTTCCATATAGGACTTCATAAGGTGCTATACCGATAGAGGCATGGTAGTTATTGTTGTAAGCGAACTCAATTAATGGTAAATGTTTCTCCCAATGCCTTCCAACTCACAAATTCGGAGCATATCTTCTAGAGTGTGAATAGTTTACTCCAATTGTCCATCCGTTTGGGGGTAGAATGTTATACTTTATCTTAGTTCCCATCGATGATGCATACTTTTCCAGAAGTTCGATGTAAACCTTGGGTCTCTGTTTAATGCAATCGAGATTGGAACGCTATGTAGTTTCACCACTTCATTAACATATAACTGTGCTAATTGGTCCATAGAAAAGGTTATCTGGACAGGCAAGAAGTGGGTTGCTTCGATTAATCTATCGACTATTACCCAATAGCCTCATAAACCTTTGCCACTTTGGAAAACGAACAGCAAAATTCATTGTTACATGCTCCCATTTCCATTTCGGAACTTCCAATGGTTGTAGTGACCCTGACACTCGTTGTTATTGGACTTTCACTTGTTGACATATAAGATACCTCTCAACGAGCTCAGCTATATCCTTCTTCATATTCCTCCACCAAAATACGGCTTTTAGGTCATGATACATCTTTGTATCTCCGGGATGTACCAAATAAGGAGTGATGTGGGCTTCTTTTAGAATCTTATTTTTCAATTCCTCGAAATCTAGTACACATAAGCATCTTTGATAATAAACCGTTTTGTCCTCGATTATGGTAAATCCTTTCCGTTTCTCTGTATCAATCTTGGCTTTAATAAATTCACATGATTGATCGCTCTTCCGACGGTCTTTAATTCTATTACGGAGTGCCGATTGAATCGAGAATGCTGTCATTCTAGCTATAATTCTCGATGTAGCTGTGACTACTTCGAGACTTAATTTCCCAAATTCTTTATATAGAGGTTCCTACGTTGTTAATATTGCTAAATTTCCTGTGATTTTCCTTCTCAAAGCATCTACACTACGTTTACCTTACCAGATGGTAATGGATTTCACAATCATAATCTTTTACCAATTACCTTCTCTGCCTCATGTTCAACTCCTTTTGAGTGAAAATGTATTTGAGGCTTTTATAATCTGTATAAATGTCACATTTATCCCCATACAGGTAGTGTCTCCAAATCTTCAAAGCATGTACAACTGCTGCAAGTTCTAGGTCATGTGTGGAGTAGTTCTGTTCATAAAGTTTCAATTTTCTGGATGCATAGACAACTACCTTGCCTTATTGTATCAAAACATAACCTAAGCTTTATTTGGATGCATCATTGTATATTACGAAACCTTTTGATACTTCGGGTATAATCAACACGGGTGCATTAACTAGTCTATTCTTCAATTCTTCGAAACTACGTTCACATTTCTCGATCCATTCAAATTTCGCACCCTTATGCGTCAACTGAGTGAAAGGTCCCGATATTTTAGAAAATCCTTCTATAAGTTTTCTGTAATATCTTGTTAAACCTATAAAGCTGCGAGCGTCTCCTACATTGGTTGGTCTTGACCAATTTAACACCTCTTCTACTTTACTTGGGTATACTTCAATTCCCTAGGCTGTGACCACGTGTCCAAGGAACACAACTCGTTCTAACCATAATTCGCACTTTTTGATTTTGGCATAAAGTTTCTCCTTCTTCAGAATTTGTAACACAATTTTCAAATGTCATTTATGCTCTATTTCAGTCTTCGAGTAGATCAGTATATTATCGATGAACACGATGACAAATCGATTTAGGCATTCATGAAACACACGATTAATCAAGTCCATAAATACTCTTGGAACATTAGTCAGACCAAAAGGTATAACTAAAAACTCGTAATGATCATACTGAGTTCTAAAGGTCGTCTTTGAGATTTTACTAGCTTTTATCCTCAACTAATGATATCCTGACCTCAGATCGATCTTTGAGAATACCGTCACACCTCGTAATTGATCAAACATACCCTAAATTCTAGGAAGTGGATACTTACTCCTAATGATGATCCTATTCAATTCTCGGTAGTTGATGCACATCCTCATAGATCCATATTTCTTTTTAATGAATAACACTGGTGCCCCCAAGGCGACATACTGGGTCTTGTAAATCCCTTTCCCAATAATTCCTCGATTTATGTTTTCAATTCCTTTGGTGCCATTCTGTAGGGAGCTTTAGAAATAGGAGCATAATCGGGAATCAAATCAATTGTGAGCTCTACTTCCTGTTCTGGGGGGCATTCTAAGTAAGTCGTTGGGAAAGATCTCCAAAAATTCCCGTAGTACTTTGACATTTCTGATTGTCTGTGCTTTATCTTCTTTGGATAGCACTGACATCAAGAACCCTATACATCCATCTGACTTTAAAAGTTTTCGAGCTTTTAAGGCAAAAATGAACTTAGGTAGGGTTTTATTTTGTTCACTGAAAGGAAAAGTTCTACTTCCCCAGGCCATCTAAAAATTACTTCTCTCTCAAAGAATAGAATTTTTACGTGGTTCTTTGAAAGCCAGTCCATTCCCAGGATTATGTTGAACTTATGCATGTTCAAGACGTACAAGTTCATGTCCAAGATCTTACCATCAATTTCTATCTCTACTGTCTTTATTGTGTGACTTGTGTTAAGTACATCCCCTGGAGGGATGATAACCTCTAATGATGTATTGGCAACTTCACTACTTACATCTATTGTGCTTATAAATTTTGACGATATAAAAGAGTGGGTGGAACCAGAATCTATCAAAACATGTGTGGGGAGTACAAGACATGAGAATGTTACCGCCAAAACATTTAGGACGGCATCCTCCCCACGTTCAGTAATGGCATAGACCCTGGCTTGCCTTTTAAGTGGATTATCGGGGTTTTTGCTGTTGTAGTGGTTGTCTCGACTTTTGATTTGTAGGGTAAAACTTTGCCACGTAACCTATCTCTCCACGATATAAGCATACATTAGTTCCCATGAGGCATTTCCGAGCGTGACACTTCTGACACACTTGTCACAAATTGGATTTTTTGAATATTTACTCGAAGCTGACCCTCATTTTCCTCTTTACAAAATTTTGATTCACTTTATCTTTGTGACCTTTCCATTTACGCTTTTCTGGTAAGTTGCTGAGGTTTATTGGTATTGTTGGCATTTTTCCCGAAGTTGGCTAAATGTGCTTTTGCCAATACTTCGTGGTATGTACTTAATTTAAAGATGCCACTGATTGTTGGATATCATCACATAAACCTTGTTTAAAGTGTCTCGCTTTCTTTTCCTCCGTATTAACCAATTGTAGGGGCGTAGCGAGATAGTTCCTCAAACTTCCTTTCATAACCCACTAGTGTCAAGTTTTCGTGTCTAAACACCAAGAATTTTGCTTCCTTCTGGTTTCAGATGTTGGTGGGGAAAGGAATAATTCCTTGAATTCATTTCACATCCAGCTTTGTTAAGCTATTTTGGACCTGTTGGTCATTTCCCACCAGTGTCTTGCTCCTTTATCGAACATAAAGGTTGCACAGATCACCTTCCGACTTTTGGGGCACTCAACAAGTTTAAAGACCCGTTCTTGCTTGCTTATACACTCTTCTGCCGCTAGTGGATCTGTGCCACCTTCAAAGTTTTAACTTACGATATTGTTCCACTTTTGTAGCCACACTCCTCTCTATAAGTGGTGTGCAACATGTGGTGTGGCGGGTGGCGTCAAGAAACTGCATGGATTGGTCATTCTGGTTATAATTGTTGTCATTGTTCGTTTCGGTTGCTCAGATCTAGGGTTCACCATTCCTGTTGTTCGTGTTGCTAGAGCGAGTTTCTATAACCTTGATAAAATGAAAACGTAAAATCACTTAACTATTATATTAAGAACAAGAAAAATAGAAAATTTTATTTTATTCAATCTCAATAACTTGCATAAACCAAATGGACTTCGTGGTATCCAATACATCCATTTATTTAAGTAAAATTTAGTCCAAACATGACAATCATATATAATTTCCTATCATCCAAAAATTTTCCCTAGCTCCCTCATCTCGGCATGCCTCTGGATTCTCCCCAAGGTCGTGCATTTTTCCTTAAAATATGATGCAAGGTGGTACTCATGGCTCTCTTTAAGATCTTCTTAAGGTCTTCCAGTTCCTCTATCACTTCTCCAATAATATTACCCCTTCTGTCAATTGTTGGTACACTAGAGAAATTGCCAACACTAGGTGACGTGGACTGTGACGATCGGGTTCATATCCCAAGGTTCTTTCAATATTCCTAGTGTCTTGAGTGTTAATAATCCATCTATCCCTCAAGCACACACTCAACACAGTAGGGACAGTTTGATATTCAAACATTTCCTCAAGCATCTCAACAAACTATCTCTAGTAAGGGCTAAGCGTTTTGATAATTGTGTTTTTGCACACAACTTATTTAATACTTAAATATGCTTACTATTGATAAAAATGAGTGAATTTCTACTTACAATTATATAATTATTGTTTATGTAGGTAAAAATCATCCAAAAGAAATAGAACATGACAAAAGGAGGAAAAGTTGACTAAAATTGTGCAAAATTGTGAATGTGGGGACTTAAGTGAGAAAAATAAAAAGTTGAAGGATCTTGGATGCAATTTATGAAGGACACAATTGATATAAAAGTCAAAATCTGATGACCAAATTATATAAGATCAAAGTTTAGGGACCTGCCATGCAAGTATCTAGGGAAATTGGCTACAAAATTGAACCAAATTCCTTTTTTGGACTGAGAATTGGCGCCTAGGGCCACGTAAAAATCTCGGGACCCTTTTGTTATTTGTCAAAACTCTGGGGACCAAAGTTGCAATTTTTGAATTTGGCTTTTAAATTGAAACCCAGCAACCTCAACCTCATTTTTATTTTTCGTACTGCTTCCTGGCAGCTTCTTCTTTTCCTTTTTTTTGGTATTTTGGGGATACAAATCAAGAGTACAAAGGGAATACATCTAAGAATTTGGAAAAATATTTGGGGAAGTCAAAGGCAAGCTTCAAACAAGGGTTTTTTTCTTCTATAATTTTGTATTTTCTCAATTATTTTGCCATATTTGAAATGTATTGTTATAAATATTCTCAATTTTATCATTTATATAAAATGGGCTAAGTTATTTATATTAAGATTTATGGTAGTAACTTAACCTAAATTTAATTAATTTTAATATTTTCTCTTTAATTTTAAAATGCTTATTTTCACTTGTATTTATTATTGTGTTAAATGTCTTTCATTTATTTGGCCATTAAATGATTGAGTTTAGTGATTTGTAAATCGTTCGAGAGAAGATTGTACATTTTAGATCAAATAGTAAATACTCTAGGTTTGTGTGGGGGGATAGAGATATACCATTGATTCTAGGTGACCCATTGACCTATTTTCAAAAAGATTTAATGCGATTATTTGATTTTAATCGACAGAGAGATAAAATAGGTTATTCAATCAATTAGGGTTAATTTCGTTTGAGAAATATAATTAACTAAACTTGGAAAATTGAGAATATTTATAACAATACATTTCAAATATGACAAATTGGAATATATATATATATATATATTATTACCATTTTCATTTTATCTTTATAATTAAATAAAAGGAAAATCTCCTTAGTTAATCCTTTTAATTATGGTAATTAACATATACATATATGTTATATATGTAATTACCTTTTTGATTTTTGGTATAATTAGATGAAAAGGAAAGTTTCCGGTTCTTTTAATTATGGTAGCTGCCAAAATTTGCATCAAATTATTTCTTACCATAATACAAACAAGCATAATTATTTCTTACCATGAATGTATGTGTGTGTGTACTTTAAATATCACAAGCGCACACGCACACGCACACGCACACATAAAATATACACCATAAATGTCGGTTATTCCAAATTCGCATGTATAGTCCCTCAACTATGGATGGGTATGAAACTTGGCCCCTGAACTTTCACCGACGTGCTATATGATCCCTAAATTACAGTTGATGTATAAATTTGTCCATGAACCTTGGTCTTTATATAAATTGGTCCTTAAACATCGAGCAAATTGGTCCTTATACTTAGGTTAATGACATGATAAGTAGAGAAGCTTAGGTTATTATACATAAGCTCTTTACATTGACATTCTATCCAGTCCATTACCGCACGTGACCGCTTTATCATTGAAATTTACGTAGTTCGACCCTAACAAGGCCTAGAGGGGGCTGAATATGTATATTATGCGAAATTAAAATATTATAACAAATTAGCAAGTCACCAATTGTTATTTCTAGATGGTTAAACAATCACGTTAGATTAATCCTATGTTTGAATACCGCAAACTATATAAACAATAAATAAAGCAGTAAATCAACACACGTTATGATCACAGAGAAATCCAACCAGGAAAAACTAAGGGCACTTTGCCAGTCTATCAGATTAGACGATGATACGTACTATCTGATCTCATGACTGCAATTCCTACAGCTCTCCTGGATATTGTGCTCCCCTGCATCATTTCTTAGCTGTAATTACCAAAACTCTCCTGGAATCTGCTATCCTGCAGCACTCCTAGCCTTCTGAAATCGTCTATCTCTTGTGAATCACAAAAAAAATACTATGTTCTTCACCGACGGAACTCCAGTCAACTTCCATAGATCTTCAGTAACCCTGACAGATGTGGAGGAAAACACAGTTTGGTATTTAGATTATAGTTATGATATTTTTCTCATCAAAACAATATCAATGGACGAAGGTTGAAAGGTAAAATATGGATAATCTCTCACAGATGAAACTCTCTTAATGTCCAAGTTTATAAAATCACGTTCAGAAGTGTTTTGGTATTTATAGGTAGGTTAGGAAAGTAATGGACCGGGGGAAAAAGCCTTTAAATCGCGAAATAAAAATTTCCTGGACAACACTGTCTCTCGAGTGAGGGCTCAGCAACAGTCGAGCGACATGCTGTTGCTTGAGCGAAGAAAGGACGGCAGTCGAGCGAGAGAGAGTCTGCTTTTGACGCTTGAGCCAATCCATAGCGACAGTCTAATGAAAATTCACGTCGTATTTTCCTTCATTTGCCATACTCGAACCCTAGACCTAAACAACCTATTTTAATATAATTGTACATTACTCCTTGACTTTTTACAACATTTACAATTAAGTCCCTTTTGTTTATAGAATTGCCAATTACATAATTAAAAACTTAACAAGCTCGCCCTTTAACATTCTGTGACAAAACTACTATTAAAGTCAAGGCAGTAATCAAATATAAATTACAGACTCAAAAACCTATGACACAACTAATTGCTTGAACGAATTCTATATTTCAATCAGACCTGTTTCCTTGTCATGAAGTTGTGAAGAGTCTCATTGGGTATTTGGCGCATCTGCATGAGTGATACGGCTATCTTCCTGGTGCGCTTGCTGCTGGCGAAAAAGGTAGAGAACTTGTCAGCCAAGTCTGAAAAAGAGGATATGGAGTTGGGCTCTAATGTGGAAAACTAATACCTTGTGGTATTAGTGAGTGTTTGAGGGAAGGCTTTACAATTATGGGATCGGGTACAACCTGTAAGTTCATAACGTCGATGTATATGTGGAGGTGGTTGATGGGATCCGTCGTCCCATCATACTTATTTACCCGAGGATATTTAAAACGATCCGATAGAGGGTACGACAAGACTTTGGAGGTGAACGGTGTATTAGGGGTGAATCCCGTTACTGCTTGAGCCTTCTAAAACATCTCAGCTATGATCCCTTCTTGGATAATCCTTGCTAGGCCCGTTGGGTCTATTGCCACCGACCTTGGCTCGATGGGTGCTTGGGGTATGCCTGATGTTCCTGCCTCACCGTGGCTAGGACCTGGAGCCCGAACATCGACCATATTACCACTTTGCAGGAATGGTGCTGGAGGTGTGCTTCTCTCTTGCAACAGCTGAGTCAATGTGGCCACCTGCGACGGAGTTCTTTGAATGCAGCCGGTGTGATGGTTGTGAGTAGGTGTGGTGTTTCTTCTGACGCGACCTCCTGTCGGGAGGGATGTCTGTAGCATCGAGTTGGTTACGAGCGGATGAGCTTGCCGGGAGATGTCCTGAACGTGTGTTAACCATGGCTTCTGGTAGCGTTTCCTACAGACGGTGCCAATAATGCTACTAAAATTCGTACCTAGGTAAACCCGACCCGAAGTGAAGAACTCCACGTAGTTTGATCTTAAATACTTGAAACGAAGGCGTCGAGTGGTGTCCTCATCGCCCCTCCGATGCTTAAGTCAAATAAGTATTCGAGAGAAACTTATCCTGAGTGTTATACAAAACATACCTGAATGATGAGGTAGGGTTACATATTTATAAGGGGTGATAATGGAGTCCTAGGAGGTCTAATCTTTCCATATGTGATTAGGGGTGCTTGAGTTCTATTAGGATTGCGCATATTGGGGAATGTACTTACTTTAAACTAGGAGTCTGTGCTTGTCGTATGTGAGAGTCGGTGAGATAGGCGGATAGGGGTAGTAGGGCAACTGACTTTTTTATGGAGAATGTATGATCTCTCCCTGACTTTTAGCATAAATCCCACCATTGGCCCAATTCGTAGGGCCTCCAAGTTCGGGGTCGGGGCCTAGTTGCCCTACTACCCCTATCCGCCTATCTCACCGACTCTCACATACGACAAGCATAGACTCCTAGTTTAACGCAAGTACATTCCCCAATATGCACAATCCTAATAGAACTCAAGTACCCCTAATCACATATGGAAATATTAGACCTCTTAGGACTCCATCATCACCCCCTATAAATATGTAACCCTACCTCATCATTCAGGTACGTTTTGTATAACACTCAGGATAAGTTTCTCTCGAATACTTGTCCGACTTAAGCATCGCAGGGGCGACGAGGACACCACTTGATGCCTTTGTTTCAAGTATTGAAGATCAAACTACGTGGAGTTCTTCACTTCGGGTCGGGTTTGCCCAGGTACGAATTCTGGTAGCATTATTGGAATCGTCTGTGGGAAACGCTACCAAAAGCCATGGTTAACACACGTACAGGACATCTCCCGACAAGCTCATCCGCTCGTAACCAACCCGGCGCTATAGACATCCCTCACCGACAGGAGGTCACGTCAGAAGAAACACCGCACCCGCTCACAACCATCACATCGGCTACATTCGAAGAACTCCGCCGCAGGTGGCCACATTGACTCAGCTGTTGCAAGAGAGAAGCACACCTCCAGCACCATTCCAATAAAGTGGTAATATGGTCAATGTTCGGGCTCCAAGTCCTAGCCACGGTGAGGCAGGAACATCAGGCATACCCCAAGCACCCATCGAGCCAAGGTCGGTGGCAATAGACCCAACAGACCTGGCAAGGATTATCCAAGAAGGGATCATAGCTGGGATGTTTTAGAAGTCTCAAGAAGTAACGGGATTTACCCCTAATACACCTTTCACCCTCGAAGTCTTGTCGTACCCTCTATCGGATCGTTTTAAATACCCTCGGGTAAATGTGTATGATGGGACGACGGATTCCATCAACCACCTCCACATATACATCGACGTTATGAACTTACAGGTTGTACCTTATCCCATAATGTGTAAAGCCTTCCCTCAAACACTCACTAATGCCGCAAGGGATTAGTTTTCCACATTAGAGCCCAACTCCATAGCCTCTTTTTCAGACTTGGTTGACAAGTTCTCTGCCTTCTTTGTCAGCAGCAAGCGCACCAGGAAGATAGCCGTATCACTCATGTAGATGCGCCAGGACCCAATGAGACTCTTCACAACTTCATGACAAGGTTCAACAAGGAGAGACTTCAGATCCCAGACCTACATATCACAGCTGCAGTCTCCTATCTTATATATGCAGTAAGGTGTGAAGCATTCAAGATGTCCCTGTCAAAAACTCCTCCTAAGTCAATAACCAATCTACTCACCAGGGCCGAAAAGTACATTAACATGGAGAAAACAATGTTTCCAAGGAAAGACGTCCAGCTAGTGAAGAAGCTCGATTTAAAGAGGGACCATGAGTCCACCCAACGTTCGGATCTTTCTTGGAGCCAACGGAGATAAGAAGACCCGCCAACATCCTTCACCCGATTGAACAACACGAGGTCAAACATTCTGATGGAGATCAAGAACCTCAAAGAGTTGAAGTGGCCCCCCAAGCTACAATCTTCTCCTGAAGACCGTGATAATGGTAAATATTNCCTTCACCCGATTGAACAACACGAGGTCAAACATTCTGATGGAGATCAAGAACCTCAAAGAGTTGAAGTGGCCCCCCAAGCTACAATCTTCTCCTGAAGACCGTGATAATGGTAAATATTATGATTTCCATAGAGATCATGGCCACACGACGGAGGGCTGCTTTGCCCTAAGGAGAGAGATCGAGTCCCTCATCAGAAGGGGTTTTTTAAGCATGTATGTAAGTCGAGACAAGCGCTCCCAGAACAGCCAGAACAAGGGCAGGCAACCTGGTGACAAAAAGAATCAGCAACCAATTGCAGGTACCATTAACATCATTATCGGAGGCACAACCTCAGGAGGAGATTCTAATAATGGGCGTAAGCAGTACGCAAGGCAATACCGCTTGGTCTCGAACATGGATACGAGTAGTATGGAAGACATAACATTTGGGGCAAGGGATTTGGAAGGCGTATCTTTTCCACATGATAATGCGTTGGTTATATCAGTAATCATCGCTAACTTTGATGTAAAAAGGATCTTGGTAGAAAATGATAGTGCGGCAAACGTATTGTCACATGAGGCATTCAGAAAGATGGGTATCTTGACAGAACAACTTAAACCAGTTAAGACACCTCTCCAGGGGTTTGGGGAAAGTATTGTTGTTCCAGAGGGTGTTGTTGGCCTTCCTCTCACCTTGGGGTCAGATGGAAAGCAGGTAATGCAGATCAAATCGTTTTAGGTAGTTCGTACACCTATGGCCTACAATGCCATGCTTAGTAGACCGCTATTGAATAGCATCAAGGCAATCGTCTCAACATTCCACCTTATAGTAAAGTTCCCTACAACCAAAGGAGTTGGAGTAGTCCGAGGAGGCCAAGCAATGGCCAGACAGTACTATGTCACCAGTGTTCGGGAAATCAAGTCGGACGTCATGTAGCTATCAGAGGTTGAGCTCGAGCTGACCACCGAGGAAGGCTCGCACCCGTCAAAAAAATGGATGAGGTTGAGCTCGGGTCCGGAAGGAAAGTTACTATTGGTCAGGGTTTTGACGACACAACTAAGGATGAACTCATCAGTTGTTTGGCCCGCAACGTTGACGTATTTGCTTGGAGTGTGGAGGACATGCCTGGAATAGACCCCACGGTTGTAGTATACAAACTCAACGTAAACCCAAGCGCAAGACCAGTAAAGCAGAGAAAGAGACAGTTTGCGCCAGAATGAAGGGAGGTCATACGAGAAAAAATTGCAACTCATTAAGGCCAACTTCGTCCGAGAGGTCCAATACCCTGATTGGCTTGCCAATGTGGTCCTGGTTAAGAAGGCTAATGGAAAGTGGCGGGTCTGTATCGACTTCACAGATCTAAACAAAGCACTCGCCAATGTGGTCTTGGTAAAGAAGGCCAACAGAAAGTGGCGCGTTTGTCTCGACTTCACAGATCTAAACAAAGCATGCCCTAAGGATAGCTACCCCTACCCCAAATTGACAATCCTGTGGACAGTACTTCAGGACACAAACTATACAGCTTCTTGGATGCTTTTTCTAGGTACCATCAAATTCTGATGTCGGAGGAAGATTGGGAGAAGACATCATTTATGGCGGACTCTGCCATCTACTGTTACAGGGTCATGCCATTCGGGTTGAAAAACGCAGGAGCTACGTATCAAAAACTTGTCAATAAAGTCTTTGCTAGCATGATAGGAAGGAACATTGAGGCCTACGTTGACGATATGGTTGTCAAGAGTAAGAAGGTGGACTACCATGTTAATGATCTAGAAGAGGTCTTTGCTACACTACGAAGGTACAAGACGAAGCTCAACCCTCCAAAGTGTGCATTTGGGGTGGCATCCGACAAGTTCTTGGATTCATGATCACCCATAAGGGGATAGAAGCCAACCCTGAAAAGATAGAAGCCTTGGTTTCAATAGAACCGCCAAGGTGTAAGAAGGATATATAGAAACTAATAGGTCGAGTCACGGCACTAAATATGTTTGTGTCTCGCATAGCAGACAGGTGTTTCCCATTCTTCAAAATCTTAAAGGGTAACCGGAGTTTTGAATGGGATGAAGAGTGCAAGACAGCTTTTCAAAAGCTAAAGAAAGCTTTGGCAACCCCGCCGATCCTCGTTAAACCAGAACCCGGTGATACGTTGCTACTGTACTTGGCTGTCTCTGAAAGTGCGATGAGTGCGGTTCTAGTGAAAAAGGTCGGTAAGGTCCAATGACCTATATACTACATAAGTAAAGTACTTTTACATGCAGAAACTTGGTACACATTAGCAGAACGACTTGTTATTATTTTGGTTGTGACTGCTCGAAAACTCCCCCAATACTTTCAGTCACATCCAATTGTTGTCCTCACTAACCAGCCATTGAGACACATACTTCAGAAGCCAGATGTCTCAGGAAGATTACTTAAATGAGCTATTGAGCTAGGAGAGTTTGACATAGAGTTTAAACCACGTCCCGCGATCAAGGCGCAAGCGTGGCAGACTTCATTGCAGAGCTTACCCCTAGCACTCAGGGGCCATGAGGTGGTAACCTGAGCAAGACCTCGGAGGTTTGCTAGATATGTTGATGGAGCCTCCAATAGTTCGGGGTCGGGTGCAGGAGTTATAACTACTATCCCGATAGGAACAACTGAAATTCAATGTGCATTCAGGTTCGAATTCGAGGCCACTAATAATGAAGCCGAATATGAAGCCGTCATCCTAGCACTAGAGTTAGCATACAACCTTGGGATTGAGAATGTCAATGTATTCAGTGACTTCCAACTGGTGGTTGGCCAGACGGAAGGCTCCTTCGAGAGAAAAGATGAAAAGATGAGTCTATGCTGTTGGAAGGCGCATGACCTCCAAAGGAAGTTCAAGAGCTGTGAAATTACAAAGATCGCAAGAGCTGACAACTGTTCATGTTTATGGGAACGGATGGACTTGACAAAATGGTACACCTTAAGATAGTAGCAGAACATAGCATCAATCCAAAACCCAGTATCATGGACATCGATAATGAGCCCTCTTGGATGGACCCGATAATGGAGTATTTAAACAACGGGAGCCTACCATCTGACCCTCGGGAGGCCAGAGGCATTAAGGATAGAGCAGCGAGGTATTGTATTATCGAAGGCATTTTGTTTCGTAGAAGTCTTACTATACCCTACCCGAGGTATCTCAAGCCCTCCGAGTCTCTCCAAGCCTTAGTAGAGGTACACGAAGGTATATGTGGAAATCATTAAGGGGCTCGTGCACTAGCCTACAAGCTCATAAGGTACGGGTATTATTGGCCTAACATGAAGCGAGATGCCTTAGACTATGTCAAAGGTGTGATAAGTGCCAAAGGTTCGGCAACATCATACATATCCCCGCCAAGGAGATAACATCTATCCCCTGCACTGCACCCTTTGAGCAATGGGGAGTCGACATCCTCGGGCCCTTTCCATTGGCTAGCGGTCAGGTGAAATTCGTCATTGTGGTGGTAGAATACTTTACCGAGTGGGTAGAGGCCGAGCCGTTGGCAACCATCTCGGAACCAAAAGTCAAGTCGTTCGTATGGAAAGCCATTATTTACAGGTTCAGACTACCTAAGGTGTTGATAACGGATAACGGGAGACAATTTGATAATGCACAATTTAGAAGCTTCTATAACAACCTCAGGATCAACCACAGCCTAAAATCAATCTCGCATCCTTAGAGCAATGGCCTCGCTGAGGTAACCAACCAAATCATACTACAAGACCTCAAGACCAGGATTGGGGATGCCAAGGAAAATTGGCCAGAAGAACTCCCCGCTATTCTATGGACATACATGACTTCTCACAAGACCGCAATCAGTGAAACCCCCTTCATGCTAGCCTTTGGTGTGGAAGCCACGGTACCAATCGAAGTTGGCCTTCCAACACAAAGGATGATTGAGCCATATATGGAGGGATAAACAACCGAGCATCTCGACCTACTTGAGGAGGTAAGTGAGCAAGCATCTATAAGGGCCGCATGGTATCAGAACAAAACAGCAAAGCACTTCAACACCAGGGTTAAGACGAGGAGATTCAGAGTTGGAGATTTAGTACTCCGGAATGCTGCAGCCCCTGGTCATCCACCGGGCAAGTTAGGATCCATATGGGAAGGACCCTACAAAGTCATACGAAAAGTAAGAGAAGGAGCGTACAGTTTGAGGGACACGTCCGGAAAGCCACTTCCAAGGCCATGGAATGCAGACAACTTAAAGATTTACTACAAGTAGTTAGCCAAAGCGAACCTAAGTTATTATGAGTTTTTACGATTATTTTTTCCTTTTATGGCCTGCGTTCCCAACTGCTTTTAATTTTTGGATATGACCTATTTGTCGTGTAACATTCGTTATTTAAGAACACTCAAGTCACAGTAACAAGTTGTCCCAAAAAATACTAAGTTCTAAGCTCGTCCTCGACCTTTAACGATTTGATGATTGCCCACGATGACGGCATAAAGAGGTCGAGATCGAGCCCATCCCAATAGGGAGCCTCGAGCTCATCCCAACAAAGAGCCTTGAGCTACTTGGCCCAAAAATCAGCCAAGTAACGTGCTCGAACTCATCCCAACAAAGATCATTTAGCTACTAGGCCAAAAATCAAACAAGTAACACGCTCGAGCTCATCCCAACATGGAGCCTCGAGCTACTTGGCTAAAAATCAGCCAAATAACACGCCCGAGCCATCACAATAAAGAGCATCGAGCCACTCGGCCCAAAAATCAACCAAGTAACACGCTCGAACAATCACAATAAAGAGCGCCAAAAATCAGCCAAGTAACACGCTCGAGCCATCACAATTAAGAGCATCGAGCTACTCGACCCAAAAATCAGCCAAGTAACACGCTTAAACTCATTCCAATAGGGAGCCTCGAGCTACTAGGCCAAAAATCAACCAAATAACATGCTCGAACTCATCCCAACAGGGAGCCTCGAGCTACTTGGCCAAAAATCAGCAAAGTAACACGCTCAAGCCATTACAACAAAGAACATCGAGCTACTTGGCCCAAAAATCAACCAAGTAACACGCTCGAACTCATCCCAACAGGGAGGCCTCGAGCTACTAGGCCAAAAATCAACCAAGTAACACGCTCGAACTCATCCCAACATGGAGCCTCGAGCTACTTGGCCAAAAATCAGCCAAGCAACACGCTCGAGCCATCACAACAAAGAGCATCGAGCTACTCGGCCCAAAAATCAGCCAAGTAACACGCTCGAACTCATCCCAACAGGGAGCCTCGAGCTACTTGGCCAAAAATCAGCAAAGTAACACGCTCAAGCCATTACAACAAAGAACATCGAGCTACTTGGCCCAAAAATCAACCAAGTAACACGCTCGAACTCATCCCAACAGGGAGGCCTCGAGCTACTAGGCCAAAAATCAACCAAGTAACACGCTCGAACTCATCCCAACATGGAGCCTCGAGCTACTTGGCCAAAAATCAGCCAAGTAACACGCTCGAGCCATCACAACAAAGAGCATCGAGCTACTCGGCCCAAAAATCAGCCAAGTAACACGCTCGAACTCATCCCAACAGGAAGCCTCGAGCAACTAGGCCAAAAATCAGCCAAGTAACACACTCGAACTTATCCCAACATGGAGCCTCGATCTACTAGTCCAAAAATCAGCCAAGTAACACTCTCGAGCCATCACAATAAAGAGCATCGAGCTACTCTGCCAAAAAATCAGCCAAGTAACACGCTCAAACTCATCCCAATAGGGAGCCTCGAGCCACTAGGCCAAAAATCAACTAAATAACACGCTCGAACTCATCCCAACAGGGAGCCTCGAGCTACTTGGCCAAAAATCAGCCAAGTAACACGCTCGAGCCATCACAACAAAGAGCATCTAGCTACTCGGCCCAAAAATTAGCTAAGTAACACGCTCGAACTCATCCCAACAGGGAGCCTCGAGCTACGAGGCCAAAAATCAACCAAGTAACATGCTCGAACTCATCCCAACATGGAGCCTCGAGCTACTTGGCCAAAAATCAGCCAAGTAACACGCTCGAGCCATCACAATAAAGAGCATCGAGATACTCGGCCCAAAAATCAGCCAAGTAACACGCACGAGCAATCACAATAAAGAGCGCCAAAAATCAGCCAGGTAACACGCTCGAGCCATCACAATAAAGAGCATCGAGCTACTCAGCCAAAAAATCAGCCAAGTAACACGCTCAACCTCATCCCAGTAGGGAGCCTCGAGCACCTAGGCCAAAAATCAACCAAATAACACGCTCGAACTCTTCCCAACAGGGAGCCTCGAGCTACTTGACCAAAAATCAACAAAGTGACACGCTCGAGCCATCACAACAAAGAGCATCGAGCTACTCGGCCCAAAAATCAGCCAAGTAACACGCTCAAACTCAGCCCAACAGGGAGCCTCGAGCTACTAGGCCAAAAATAAACCAAGTAACACGCTCGAACTCATCCCAAAATGGAGCCTCGAGCTACTTAGCCAAAAATCGGCCAAGTAACACGTTCTAGCCNCAGCCAAGTAACACGCTCAAACTCAGCCCAACAGGGAGCCTCGAGCTACTAGGCCAAAAATAAACCAAGTAACACGCTCGAACTCATCCCAAAATGGAGCCTCGAGCTACTTAGCCAAAAATCGGCCAAGTAACACGTTCTAGCCCATCACAACAAAGAGCATTAAGCTACTTGGCCCCAAAATCAGCCAAGTAACACGCTCGAACTCATCCCAACAAGGAGCCTCGAGCTACTTGGCCAAAAATCAGCCAAGTAACACGCTCGAGCTCATCTCAACAAAGAGCCTTGAGCCACTTGGCCCAAAAATCAGCCAAGTAACATACTTGGAATCATCCCAACAGAGATCTTCGAGCTACTAGGCCAAAAATCAGCCAAATAACAAGCTTGAACTCATCCCAACCGGGAGACTCGAGCTACTTGGCCAAAAATCAGCCAAGTAACACGCTCGAGCCATCACAATAAAGAGCATCGAGATACTCGGCCCAAAAATCAGCCAAGTAACACGCACGAGCAATCACAATAAAGAGCGCCAAAAA